>VZUI01045904.1:0-13527 GCA_013401135.1 Cettia cetti | reverse complement strand
CAGCTGCTGGCTGAATCCTCTCTGAGGGCAACTTGACCTTGGAGGTAAATTCCATGATGGACAAAGGGAAAAAGAATACATAAAAGAACCAATGGGGAACAGTCTCTGGGCAGAGACCAAAGTAGTCATAGAAACCCTTATCAAACTATGATAGTAACAAATTCCAAGGTATGAGGCCCACACCAGGGTAACTAAAACTACACAAAAGTTATAATCAAAAATCCTAAACTTATATCTAAAACCTATAAAACAAATTCTGCATGCCCACAAGAAACATAATTGTGTGCATCTTAAAAATAATTAATGCATTATAAGAATGCTATCCCATTGTGTTTTAGGCGCTTTTTTAACCTTTTACTTAGGAAAATACATGGCTGTTTCATTTATGGCTGAACCGTGTGAGTGGGACTGTTAACCTTGGTTGTCAGTGATTACCATGATGTGCAATATACATACATATTAAAACATATCTGCATTTTTAAGGCTGCTATCTGTTCTCTCAACTAATTTGTCATCCTCACTGTAGTTATTGTCATTATTTACATGGAGGTCTTGCCGACACAGTATTTTAGGTAGCGCTACACTGAAGAGCTTGAGTCATTAAAGTTGTGGTCATAACAGAGCTACATACTCATGACTTCTGCTCTTGTTGCTCCCAGCAGACACCTTTCAGATTTTAATTTGTCTACAAAATTCCACTCTCCCTGTCAAAAAAAAATCTCTTTTATTTTCTGAAGGCTTCCCTGGGCATCCGTGGTTTCCTGAAAATTTTGTCTGTTCCCACTACTGAGGTATTCTGGGGACAGACAAAATTTCTCTACAGGTGGAAACGTGCTTTCTTTAGTCATAACTAATGGCTGATGGCTTACCAGGAAAAGCATTGTTTCTAAGAAGAGTAAGCATGCAGAGGAAATGAAATCCACTATTATTTGCACAGATTATAGGAATGAGCACTCAGGGTGTAGTTGTCAGCAGTCAGATCAGACAGTCTTGTTGCTCATGACAGGGGCATTTAGCTCTCCATCAAGCCCTGAATCTCATCTGGACACCTGAAGGATGTAGGAATCAACTTAGAGCAGGGTGACAAAATATGTACTAAGCAGAGATGGTGAGATGACACAAGCTTGTGTTAATAGGAGAAGTGAATTGAAAACATTCAAACTTGCTCCAGTCCTGCCTTTATTCTGCCATGAAATTGTCTAAACTTCAGAATTAAATTGTCAAATCAGCTGATCCTAAAGTAAAAATCCTGCTGTCCCTGCCAAACATTACTGTCAGGTCACCAAAGGTGAAGGGACAACTTTATATTCCTGTTCCATGTGTTAGCTAAAAAAGATTAATCTTGTTGTTAATGTCATTCTCTGAATTAAAATTTGTTGCCAGAACAAAAAATCTTTGTTCTATGTCTAAGACAGTTTAAATGGACCTTGTAGAAATAGTGCGAAGAACTTTTCATATGAGGAAAATGTATGAAATGACTATCCATCTTCTTACAGAGATGGACAAAGACGCAAAGTTGATAGTCCTGAGGGATCATTACCTTATCTCATATAAGCAGAAGGAGCTTTCTAAGGATTAAGAAACCTCAAAGCCCCTGAGAGTCCCAATTGAAATGAGAGTAAGTACTTTGTCACCTAAATTTCTGACACAGTAAGTGATACCTACAGTGAATTGATGGGCTGTGAACACAGGCGTTCCATAGCCTTGTAGCTGATTGGGGATTGTTTACTAAGTAAAAATTTAAATTCTGACATTTAGTTTCAAGAATTCAGTTGTTTCCAGTCAGAAAGCTAATCTATCCAAAAATCACACCAGGATGGAACTGCCATTAGGAGAACCATATTGTATTTCAAGAGCACCATTAGACTTTATGCAATTTTGATTGAACTGTTATCACAGATCATCTGTTTTCTTGCCATCCAGACATTATGCATAACTTCAATTTATGCTGAAGAGTGTAAAGTGTAAAGATCTTTCTGAGATGTTCATAGTCTATAAGCTATTTAAGATTAATATAAGTAATATTTTTCATCCAGCAATTCCCTGAAAACTGTCACATAGAACTGGTCATTATATTTCCAGGCCATTGTATCAGAGTGTTCAAAACATTTGTGATGAAAACATTTTTGAAATCATTATTAAACATTGCCAGAAGTTGTGTTAGTGGTAATTCAACTTGCATTACAACGATTTGTCACTAGGAAAAATCATTGTAATTTAGCTTCTGAAAAGGTCTTTTTTTGAGCTCTTGCAGAGAGAAAATTATAGGCAGAGAGGCCGAATTTTGAACAAACAAAAGGACCATCTGCCTAACAACTAATTTCTCTTCTAAAATTGCAGATATTGATGTTTCTGCTTTATAGTAGCTAATTAAATATCAGTATTTCAGTCTGAGGTGTAAGCAAGAGTTCCTAGATGTATTTATAGTAGAAGCAGCTTTCCTGAAATAATAAATTATTTCTGTTTTCTCTTCTGTGTCTATTCTCCTAAGCAACGTTCTGCCAGGCATCCTGGTCACCACAAATGCTGAGGACATCCAGAAGAGGTTTTCATTCCTGTCCTAGGCCCAAAAGATTGTGCACTGCAGCTGTGCATACACTTTGTTCTGATCTCATGAGGTTTTCTCATGACACAGAAGTCACTAAGGGGTCATCTGGACTGCCTTTTGCTATAGGTGTTGATAAGAAGTTGAATCAATTATGAAGGAAAATGAGCTGCAATTTAGGTGAATGTAGCTTATGTTAAGTGATCACAATTTATTTTCAGACCTGTCTTCATTAAGTCTGTGTCCCTTTTAAGCACAAATATAGATAATATGGATACACAGTCTCAATTCGCAGTATATTGGAGTCTAAGGAATAAATTAAAATTGAAAGGCTGACTAGAATAAACTAATTTTAAAGAATTTAATCACATGATTAGAAGTTGCTTGTAACCAATTAGAACTTCAATTTCGAATATCTCAAAGCTTTATTTCAAAATAACTTAAGACTTTCAGAAGAAAAAAAAATCTTTTGAGATAAGTGATTGTTATGAAAAATCCGGAACAGAAAAACACTTCAGTGGGGTCTCACAAGAACAGAGTAGAGTGGAAGAATTACCTTTCTCAACCTGCTGACCA
Organism: Cettia cetti; assembly: GCA_013401135.1. Taxonomy (NCBI): domain Eukaryota; kingdom Metazoa; phylum Chordata; class Aves; order Passeriformes; family Sylviidae; genus Cettia; species Cettia cetti. The sequence goes on along the minus strand of VZUI01045904.1, from coordinate 10,406 downwards.
GACTTTTTGTGAAGCATCCAAGGCATTGTTGACTTTCTGGCATGCAAGAGCACATTGCTGAGTCATGTTGAGTTTTTTGTCCACAAACACGCCCAAATAATTTTCCCCAATGCTTGTCTCCATCTGTTCTCCTCCCAGTCTGTACTGGTTCTTGGGATTGCCCCAGCCCAGGCACAGGACCTTGCATTTGACCTTGTTGAACTCCATGAGGTTTGCACAGACCCATGTCTCAAATCTGACAAGGTCCTTCTGGATGTCCTCCCTTCCCTCCAGCCTGTCAACCACACCACACAGGCTGATGTGGTTGGCTAATTTGCAGAGGTCCATTAGAATGGGTCAGAAAAGCCTGTCGCTGTTACCAGCACCTGTAGCCAGCACCTGGGTTAACTGGAATGTTAGTGTCTGCTGTTCACAGTGCTGTAACAAGTGAATAAGAAGCTACTAGAGGTAAGTAATGTCTCAGTTTGAAGTCGTAGCTATTTTTTATGATGATAACACAGGAATTTATCAAATTATTTTGTAAATATATTTGCTTTAAAAAAACCCCTCTATATAAAAACTAAAAATAGTCAATTATAAAATGACATATGATTGCAAAAATTTTCTGTTTCTTATGGGTGTGTTTAATTCTATTTAGTAGTTTATGAAAAATGGAATCCACTTCCTGACATCTCTTCAGAGCTTCACATTGCCTGGAACAAGAGAGTCACAACTAAGAAAACATCCACTATGTCTTCTGGATTGGTGGAATTGTAATAATTTTTATTAACTTTTGTAACTTCCTGTCTTCCAAAATGGCATGATGAAGGTATGACTTCTTTCTGATGGTGCCTAAGTGGTTATTGCAGTTCTACAATAGAGGGGGGTCCTGAGATTAACAGGAAACAGTACTTTTAGAAAAGCAAACAGTCATTTAAATTCACATATCACTTTCACCCATATAAGAAATAGTTGTAATAGCATGTATTCAATATATTTTGCTAGGATTTGCTTTCCTGATTGCATTTATGTTTAGCTTGTCAAAATACTGCAGGAGTCAGCTTTCGTGTGAATTTGAGTCAATTTAAGATGAAATTTACAAGGAAGTGAAGCTTAAACTTCCGGAATTTGGTCAAGTTTGGGAAGAAGCACTGAGCCCTGGAGTCTCAGTTCATGGATAGGACAGGATCAGGACAATGCTCCAAGATCCTCTGGATCATGTTCAATAGTGAGCATGGACAAAAAGTGCTTAATGTGGGATATATTTATCTCTGTGAGTGATGTCAAAATAGAATGAATTTCTAATGTAAATGGAAGCTGAACTTCAGCAATGTCAAAACATCAGTGCTTATGTGGATGAAGAACCTGCCAAATTAGGCAGCAGCTGAAAAAATCTCTTTAAAGATATTTTGTGAACATAGCATCAAAAGTGGGAATTAGTCTGATGTCAGGGCTTATTGCTAATATAAAACAATCTTTTCTCCTGTCTGCAGAGTCGGTATAGCAGAACTCTCCCAAACTCCACCAAATCTAAGCCAAGTTTTTTTTATCATTGACCAAGATGATCTGAGTGGCTTACCTCTTTCAATGTCGAAGCTGAAACTAAGGATATTCAATCTGGGGAAAAAAAACCCAAAAAAACCACTCTATAAAAATGATATTAGATCACTGCTTTTATTTTCAGGTCTATGACCCAGAACAGAACTTTTTTTTTTATTGTACCTGTCAGTGTACAATAGGAAAACATCTGTAGAAAGTAAACCAAAAGCAGTAAGGTGTGGAAACTTTTCAGGCTCCTCAGTTTGAAGGACCACAAAAGAAACTTGAATGCCTTATAAGCTTTCTGTTTTCCAAAGTATTGAACATTTCATAAATGGATGACTATTCTCAAGCAAAAAGGATTACAAAACCAATGAGGTGCTGTTACAAAAATCTATACAATATACTTGTGAAAGTGCAGCTCATTATGGAGTATGACAGATAATTCTTCAGTTAAAAGGCAGAGCTGTATAGACTGTAAAGATATATGGATTGCATAGAACAAATTTATTGTGAGATGAATCCTTCCAACAAATGAAGTCTGTGCTTTGCTCTTTCTTCCGTGAAAAGTTCTGTAACAAGGAGGTATTAATGCAAGGTGCTTTAATGGGCATGGTTTTAAATGCAGAACTTTGTACATTACATGAAACGTTTAAATCCTTCCCCATCTTGACTTCTTGAAGAAAACATCTGCCTTTCTCAGCAAATGATTTATCAGGTTAGGTTTATTTAAAAGTACCTTATGTATCTCCATATGTCTTAGGGTGACTTTATGATGTTTGTTTCTCCAGTCATCTGTCCTGTTTCTGCTGGATATTAAGTTCTGCACCTTTAAGACTTGTTCTGAGAACAAAGAGGGGGGAAAAAGAAGTGTGGAGTTTGTTTTCAGAAAGGGAACTTACTCCCCCCCATTCCTTCTCCTGGGCTGTGTTTGTCTGCAGCACGGACAGACAGTGGGAGAGAACTCTCCTTTGCTGTTCATTAGTTAGTTAGTTAGGGGTTTTTTTTTTGCTAGCTGAGGCAGAGAAGTTCCCCAGACAGTGTTTTTTCTTTTTCTTGGAACTGATCAGCCTGCTCTGGACTGAAACCCCAGAAAAACACCAGGAGCTCACGCCTGTGGCCCACCAGAACCTGGAACTCTGCATTCCTGCACAGGAGGGACTGATAAGGAAGGGAATGAGCGAGCTGACCTACACCCACAGCAAGGACTTTCTGAATTTGCCATCTCTTTAGAACAGCAAGAAGTTTCATTGTTCAATATTATTATTTTTTTATGCTTGTGAATACTTTGCTTTTTAAATAAACAGGTTTTTCCACTTTTCTCCAAGGAAATCTTTTCCTGAGCCATTTCAGAGAGGAGCAACTTGAATTTGCTTTCTAGAGGGACCCCCTTTGAAAGTTTCCTCTCAAATTTGCCCTAAACTAGGACACCATGTTTGAGAGGAATTTATGAAAGAATGAGAAAAGTCATGTAAAAAAATTTTCCAGACTAACAGAAATAGAGACCAATAAGACCACAGCTTATTTTATGAAACATACAAATAATGTCACTGTTTTCTTTTTTTAAAATTTATTCTTGAGATACATATATATATATATTCTATATACTCAGCACTTAGGCTTGAACCATAAAATACAGTTTATGTAAACTAGGCTGAAGTGTAAAAGCTCAGTTTTACTGAAATTTGTCAACGGAATATTTTAAAGTGCACACTATTTTGTGTAGTACATTTAGGAAGCTAAAGAATTTATACAGGATTAATGAACTCCATTAACTATAACTAAATTAGCTGCAGCTATTTTGGTGGTAAATATAATATCAAAGCAAATTTTTGTTTGCTATTGGAAAGAAGATATTGAGTTTCTTGTGAAATAGAACTCATAAAAAAAGTAGCTCAATAGAACATTTGGCCAGGTTCTCACATAAACAAATAGAAAACTCTAAGCAAAGTAATGAAATTATGTTTTATGAACCTTCTGGAATAAGCAGAAAAACAGAGGTTAATCAGTCTAGAAATGCCATAAGTAGATTTCTACTGTTTGGAGGCTTCAGGTTTCTTTCACATTCCAGTTACAGGAAGAAAACTACTTTTTGTGGCTTTCTGCAAGTCTAATCTAGCAATATATAAATGTCTCTATATCACTTTAATCAATCATTGTGCAACACAAAATAATAGCATGTAAACTATAAAACAGCATGTGCAAAACCTTTTTCCTTGGAAAGTTAAACAATTTCACAAAATATTTCTCCTGGATTCAAGATAATAATTAACTAGACATGCACTCATGCTGTCTGCTGATTAATCATAAAGTTCATTCCCTAGTTTTTGGCAACTATAATTTATTCTGTAGTGCAAAAAGGCAGTTTCTTCTGGATTGTTTCAGACATTTAGGAGAACATCTGTTTTATAATGAATGCACATAAAACTGAAGTGTAAAGAATATATTAAATAAATATAATGAATCTGAAATATAAATGATAAGAAAATACAGAAAAACTGCCATTTGTTAATTTTCATTTTACCTGCCAGGACAAAAGCAACACTCTCAAGAACATTTGTGAAAATACATAAAAGAACAGCATAACTTCATCCTTTTTTCAGAAACGTATTTTTAGAATACTCACTTTTCAATCTCTCTGAAGAGAAACCATAAGAATAACTGTCAGATTTACCTAGGGAATAATACCTTTTTTTCCCCCCTCTCTTTGTTTTTCTTTTTTCAACTTCCACCCAATTTCCCAGTCCTCTCCCCTTTGGTCATTTCACACATAGGAGCCCTACTGACATCTATGAAGTTCAATACACTGAAGGAATAACAGAGGCTGACATGGACTGACCATAAAGTCTCACTCCCCACCCACCCTGCCAGTCATGGGGCAGGTAGAAAATATAAAAGTCAAGAACGAAGGAGTGAAGTTGAGCCTGGGAAGTAGCAAGGTGTGGAGAAAAGGTGTTTTTCTGGTTCCTACCAACCTACTTTGGTCTTCTTTGGCAATAAGCTACCCTCATTTCCCCCAGCTGAGTCTGCTTTTCCCTTGTCAGTAATTGGTAGATGATCTCCCTGTCTTTATCTTGACCTGCAGGCTTTTTCATCTTATATTTTCCCCTTGTTCTGTTGAGGAGAAGGAGTGAGGGAGCAGCTGGGTGGGAAGTTGAGAAGAAAGAGTGAGGGAGCATCTGACAGCCAACCTAGCTTCACCCAGCATGATAACAAAGGAGAATAGTCAGATAAAGAAGGTGCAGAAGTGCAAGGGAATGGGTGAAAGAGGATCTGCTAACAGGGAGGAAGCTCCTAGACAGCCAAAGAGCACATCAGGACAAAATGCCAATGGTCTTAATTATAAAACCAATGCAAAAGCAATGGGAGACATCTGGATTTATGCTTTGAGACTGGCTGGAAGAAAAAACTTGAAAGTGGTGTTGCTGCTGGAGGCAATAATCCAACACTTAAGGCAGGGCCCTTTTTTCTCACCATATGCGTTCCCAGTTTTCCCATTAGCTGTATCTTGGAAACATGTATGGTTCCCCCAGCTTTACTGCTTCCCCAAACTCCACTATCCTCAGTCTCAAACTGATCTTGGATTCCTTCTAACATCTCTTCTCTCATCTTTCTTCATGAGGTTTTTCTCCCACTGCAAAACTTTGTGGTATCTACTCCAGAAATACTATACTCCAGCTTCAGCTATTTTGGTCTCATACCTTGAGGCAGGGAGGGTTAATTCAATTTTGAATTGCTGCTGCCAGACTTTAATTTCTTAGTAGTGTGGTACATACAGCTCATTCTGAGATTTCTTAAAATAGTGTTGTATTGTTAAAGCTTATTGAACTTGCAGAAAATATTAATAGGCTACAATAACCAGTGCTCTAAACTGCTGTAGAGCAGCTTTGTCCATGCTTCCTGAATAATTTGACTATGTTATTGCAAAAAACACAATTGCTGGAGTTGTATGGTTTAATCAGTCAATCATGAGCATAAATATCTGCATTATCATAAAAGTTTTCAATTTGTAATGTGAGATATTCTATTGTTCCTTCTCAATCCTGGGAATGATTTACTCCATTCTGCAAAACCATAAGAGATCAGATGTGCCTTGGCCGCCTCCTGTCTTAGTCAGCATCATCCTGTACATAACATGCAGCAAACAGATTTTTACTATGTGCAGAACTGATGCAGTCTGGAATTCACAAATCTATTAAGAGAAAAATAATCTAGGTTATAGAGTCAACTTCTGCTTTAGATGATGCAAAACTACTACGGTATTCTATTTATGGCTATTGGTACTATATCTCAAGGCAGCAGACAAATATTCCCATTAATTCCCCCTAAGGGAGATGTACACAAAGGAAAATTTAAAATGAAATGGTGAACTGCCATGTTTGACTCTGAAAAGTTGTGTGTGAGTAATAGTTTTTGAAGGCACATGGAATGTTGGTTTTTTACATAAGGAGGGATTTGCCGTTGTTAAGGGATCAGTGATACTACTGAGACCCTGTTTTCTGATGAGCTAGTGGAGTTTTTTTTTAACAAAATCCACATGTTCTTCTATGTATAAGCATGGGTATGTTGTGTACCAAACACAACAAATTAAAAGAGATATTAATTAGAGGAATGGTGAACATTAGCTTCTCTGTTCTATGCAGCTTAAATGTTAAGAACATTTTCTTACTGATTCTGGACCACTAAACAGGATTTAAAGCCCAGCTTCAGGCATAAGTTTTGGACAATTCCAACCCATTAAAACTGTTTTTGCATTCGTAGTAGGGGAACAAATCCTTTATTCAACATTAAAAAAAAAGGAAAAATTAGGATAAGTAGAAGGTTTCTAATTGGTTTTAATTATCATTTGTCAGTGAACAAAAAAAATTCTCACTGATGTATATACAAAATTACAGACAGTGTATCAGAAGGTTGATTCTTCTCCAGAGGTGCCACTACACTACTCTCAGACTATATCTTGCATGTGGTTGCTATTGAAATATGTCTTGTGGAGTTAGGAATCATAAAGAAAAAAACACAAACCAGTATATTAATGTGCTATAGCACATGTTAATAGAAAGCATGTTCATGTCTCATTTATGCTTTTAATTTGTGTCATAACTATCTTTTGACTTAATATTGTTCTTTTCCTCTGCAGGGATCTTAATCATGCTATCTCTTGTACTAATCACTGTTCTGACAGAGGGGAGAGTAAATTAAGTTAGTTTTAAGAAATTTCCTGCCTTATTAATTTTACCAATGGAAGAGCATTCCCTCTGTCAGATTCTCCTCAGTTAATATCCTCTTCTCTTCACCACTGTAAGCCTGAAGATTTTGACTTAATTAATAATTTTTGATTCCAAAATTTTTCTGATATATTTGGGGTCCCAGACAGGTGGCCTAAGGCAACTTTGGAAGTGTGAGTGGTTACTTCCCCTCATGCCCAGCACCTTGGTCTCTGCCTCCCTTATATTCATCCTGGCTCCTTCACTCTCAGCTGGGGAAATCCCAGAGGAAAGGTGGGTTAGGATCTAACTTCTGTCAATGGGTAAGTAATGAAATCTTTGCACAAAACTTCAGCTGATCTCCTTCTGAAGGCAGACCCTACTGGAGGTGAACCTGTCTTTGGCTGAGGTCTGTCAGCAGCCAGGCTGCCTCCTTAGCAGTCAGCCTGCTCCGTGTAGGAGCCATCTCCAGTGGGCATTGACTTCAGTGTCTCCGGTGTCACACTGAAAATTATCTCAAACCTCAAAAGGATCAGCAAAATATGCACACCTTGAATAGAAAGTGAGTTACATTCTAGACTGATCTTCCTAAAATAATCCTTGCCTCATTCTCAGAGAGAGGTTGCTATCTTTGTCTCCTGGACCAGGTGGTAGCAATGGTCTCCTCAGATGGCCTCTTTCAGATTCATGTTATAAACCATGTTGGAGTTTTTTCACATAAATACCAAAGAAACTAATCAAATGTTAATACCTTAGTTTTTAAAAGCATTGTATTTCTCCACAGCAAAGAGTTTGAGTTGTTTTTTGAAGTAGTTTGAGATTTACTCAAATGAGAGCTTTAATTTAGAGAGGTTGCTCCAGGCACAGGGAATTAATATAATCACTTTTTAGTCCTTTAAGTTACACCTTCACTGAAAGCTATCAGTTTTACAAGGCTGAAGAGATTTTGCTATTGTCAGATTAAATTAACATTTAAATTCACAACAACCCCTGATAAAGAAAAAAACAAAAACAAAAACAAAAACCAACAAAAAAACCCAAAATCCTTAGCAGGGATGTATTAAAAAAGCCCCAAGATTGCAATTGTCTGGAAATTGCAGAACTCACATTCTTAAACTTGTACTCTAACAAAACAATTGAAATGAACCACTTTTATTTATGTAGGTATTTCTTTGGGATTATCAAGTAGAAGTACTCTTGGAATTGGAATAATTTTAGAAGCAATTCAGACGTAGCACTTGCTGCACAAGTATTTCCTCTTGTTTCCCACTCAAAAGGATGATAGGAAAATAAGAAAATAACTTCTTTTTGAGTGAGGATCATAAGGCCATGTAACAAATGCTGCTCCTAGCATCTCACAGCAGTAGCTAAGACAGACTATCATCTTCCTCACTTATAATTTTCTCTGATGGTTCAGGACAGTGTTTTGGCAAAGTGCTGTTGCCAGCATTGAATGATAATATCCTTCATCACTTCAGAGAGCAATAACAACAAAAATAGTACAAGTTTGAAGGTTTTGGAAGACAAATACATAGTTTTTAACCTGCAACATGTTTGAGATGGATCAGAAATCTGATTTCTTAGAATTTATTGCCAGGTTGGAACAGAGTAAGAAGGACCCATATCCTGAGTTATCTCTCAGCATGAATCTGAACGATAAAAATTTAAACTACTTAATATCATTACAATATAGTGTAAAATATAGAGTGGAAAAAAACCTGTCAAAACCCCCAAACCTGTCCCAAAGATTAATTATTTTGTCTAAAAAATACAGTGAAAGTTTTAAAAAAATCTGTCTATGTTGCGCAATGCTGTCCCGAGGGAGAAGCAGTGATCACCACGGAGTCGAAGCAGGAAAAGAGGAAGTTTAATTTTTTTCTACAACTTATATAGATTTCTAAAAAGGAGACCAGATTGGAAGACTGAGGTTCAACCTCTTCAACTCCACTGGTCTTAGAAATTGTCCATCAAGATTCCTTTCACAGAAAGGAATCCAAAAAACATGATAACAGTTCTGTAAACATTACTTTGTTTACATGAAATTTCTGACTCCAAGGCTGAAGGCTGGAAAGCAAGGCGACATCTCATCCCTTTTCCGTTAAAAAAAGAAAAAATAGAAAAAGAAAATGAACAAAGTTACAAAGTTACAAAATAAAAGATACATATATAAATATATATATATATACAAAGAAATCAGTCTGTGGCCGTGGAGGAATCATCGGAGTGAACAATTGCGTTGTCTGCGTCCGGATCATCAGCCGATAATTCATCCACTTGGTGGTTTTCAAGTTGGTCATGGCTTCCACTTTGCCTGTCGGCCAGGTTCTGCCTCTGTGGTCGCAGGTCAGGACGAACACACTTTGAAGGTACCCAGCGTACCCCAGTGTCTGTGGATACACATGCATACCCCCGCCCCATAGCGATAAGGTCGTAGGGACCTTCCCACTGCTTGGTGACTAAATTTCGGACCCGAACCTTCGCCCGAGGCTGATGCATCTCATCTGAAGCCTGCAACGAGAGATGGTGGTTTAACATGACAGGATTATTTGAGTTCTGCGGCACCGTAAGGTGACTGATGACATACAAAGCCTTTGCCAACCAACTGTGTGGGGTTTCGCCCTGCATTCCCCATTTCTGCTTCTGAAGAACACGCTTCAGAGTACCATGAGCACGCTCTACAATGGCTTGACCAGCTGGAGAATGAGGAATGCCAAACTTGTGTGTCACACCCCATGACTGTAGGAACTGCCGCACCTGTTGCGATGCATAAGCAGGACCATTGTCGGTTTTGACAGTAAAAGGTATGCCTAGAACGGCAAAGGCCTGCCTCCAGTGGGCAATGACATCGTGGGACTTTTCTCCTGTGTGAGCAGAAGCCCACATTGCAGAGGAGAACGTGTCCACTGTGACATGCACATACTTGAGCCGGCCAAACTCGGCGACCTGGGTGACATTGGTCTGCCAAAGCTCCAAAGCCCTGAGGCCTCTGGGGTTGACCCCCGCCGGCAAAGGCGCAGCCAGTGTGTGACAGTCGTCACAAGACTCGACAATGTTGCGAGCCTCAGTTGGTGTCAACTGAAACTGCTTCTGCAGAGTATGCGCATTCTGATGGAAAAACCCATGCGATGCCTTGGCCTGTGTGAGTGTGTCAGGCTGAGGTGCTACCCACGCTGGGTTAGCCAACTTGTCAGCCCTCGTGTTACCTTCCGCTACAAAGCCTGGCAAATTAGTGTGGCTTTGTACATGCAGAACATAGTATGGGTGAACCCTGGCCTGAATTGCACACCACAAGGTCTTCAGCAACTGAAACAAGGCAGGATTACTGACCTCCTTCAAAACTGAGTACCCCAACCGCTGTGCAATGTCGGCTACATAGGCAGAATCCGTGACCAAATTGAAAGGTTCCTGGGAAAATTTCTCAAATGCCATGACTGCAGCTCTCAGCTCAACCAGCTGGGCTGACCCATCCTCATGGCCTTCCAGAACCTGCCACTCAGATCCATCCCTCCAGGTGACAATGGCCTTTCCTGTTTTTCCAGAACCGTCAGTGAAGACGGTGGGTCCTTGCACTGGTTCCTGGCTATTTTTGGGCAGCAAAGAAATCCGTGTGTTTTTTGCCACTTGCAATAGCCTGTGGCTGGGCAGATGATAAGTGATCTGCCCTGAAAAATTTTCCAGAGCACT
>VZUI01045903.1:0-53133 GCA_013401135.1 Cettia cetti | reverse complement strand
TCGTGCTGGACCAACCTGGTCTCCTTTTATGACCAGGTGACCTGCCTGGAGGATGCAGGAAGGGCTGTGGATGTTGTCTGTTTGGACTCCAGCAAGGCCTTTGACACCATCTCCCACAGCACCCTCCTGGAAAAGCTGGCAGCCCATGGCTTGGACAGGAGCACTCTGTGCTGGGTTAGGAACTGGCTGCATGGCTGGGCCCAGAGAGTGGTGGTGAATGCTGCTGCATCCAGCTGGCAACCAGGCACCAGTGGTGTCCCTCAGGGATCTGTGCTGGGGCCAGCGCTGTTCAATATTTTTATTGATGACATGGATGAGGGTGTTGAGTCTTTCATGGGTAAATTTGCAGACACTAAGCTGGGAGCATGTGTAGATCTGTTGGAAGGTAGAAGGGCTCTGCAGAGAGGCCTGGAACAGTTGGATGGATGGGCAGAGTCCAATAAGATGACGTTTAATAAGTCCAAGTTCTGAGTGCTGCACTTTGGCCACAATAACCCCCTGCAATGTTACAGGCTGGGGACAGTGTGGCTGGACAGTGCCCAGGCAGAAAGGGACCTGGGGGTGCTGGGGACAGCAGCTGAACATGAGCCAGCAGTGTGCCCTGGTGGACAAGAAGGCCAAGGGCATCCTGGCCTGTACCAGGAATGCTGTGTCCAGCAGGAGCAGGGAGGTCATTCTTCCCCTGCACTGGGCACTGGTGAGGCCACACCTGGAGTGCTGTGTCCAGCTCTGGCCCCTCAGCTCAGGAAGGCCCTTGAGACGCTTGAGCGCGTCCAGAGGAGGCAGCGGGGCTGGAGAGGGGCTGGGAGCACAAACCCTGTGAGGAACGGCTGAGGGAGCTGGGGGTGTTTAGCCTGGAGAAAAGGAGACTCAGAGGTGACCTCATCACTCTCTACAACCTCCTGAAGGGTGGCTGTAGCTAAGTGAGGGTTGGTCTCTTTCTCCAGACAGCAAGTGACAGAACGAGAGGACACAGTCCCAAGCTGTGCCACGGGAAATATAGGTTGGATTTTAGGAAAAAGTTTTTTATGGAAAGAGTGATAGTACTGGAATTGTCTGCCCAGGGAGGTGGTGTTTAAAAACAGACAGGACGTGGCACTTGGTGCCATTGTTTAATTGAGGTGTTAGGGCCTGAAGGTCTCTTCCAACCTAGTGATTCTGTGTGAATCTGTGCTCCTAGTTACTCTTTCACTCAGTTCCATCGGTTTGGCTCTTAAAAGAAGCAATTATTCAGGAAATACAAACCCACCTAAAGAAAATGCAAGCATCTCAAAACAGCATTAAGCCCCCTTATCCTTTATTTTTCCAACACCATTTTTAGTAGGAATTCGAACATTCTGTAACAAAGGTATAGTCTCACATATGTATTCAACTCCACTGCCTGCCAGCCTTCTCTTACTATTAATTTATTTTGCTAAATCCCCATTTCACCAAGAACCCTCTTTTTTAAAATGCAAATAGCAACCACACAAAGTCAGTAAAATTCTAAAAGAATATTCAACACACAAGTGTAAACCCTTGTCTCCAAATACTACACCAAAGCATTTCACTTGCAGTTCAAAGGCAAAATTATCTATATTGCAGGCTTTTATCACCAAGGTACAGTCACGGGAAACTCTTAAAGCAATGTGAAACAGGCAGACACTAAGCCACCAAATCAATAACTATGAAACCAACCCTGGCTTAGCTTTAAGTTAGCTGGGTTTACCTAAAAAATGATTGCTTGCTGAGACACATGTTAATTAGTCACAAAACCAGTTGTCTTCCTCATTTATTATTTCACAATGCTGCCTCTCTACTTACAATTACCGTGTATTGCAAGCTCTTCTTGACAGACCAAGAATTCACTGATAAGAAACATCACTTGCAGATAGCACAAATCATACATGTTTCATGTTCAAAAGTACTTTAAAAAATTGTTTTCACAGAATTACACCAAATCAAACAAACCTGGTTGTACTCTGTATAATCCACAACCAACAGCAGTCTAGGAGCACTGAAAAATTTAGGTCTGCCTAAGAACCAAGGCAGCAAAAAATTATCACCACTGCCACCAAAATGAATCTTTTACCTTACAATAAGTCAAGTGTTGCAGATAAAGAATTGAGATTAATCTAGAAACTCTTCACTTATTAGAACAAATAATATAATTTATTTTATTAAAATATTTAAGATGGACAGATGTCATAACCTTTACAGCATCAGGATTGGATGTGCCCCAATTTATATCTTATTTTCAACTGATGAATGTATAAAACTGAATGAATGTGCAAAATTGAAAAAAAAATAAAAAATTTAAAAACCCCTTCCTCCTCCGAAGAAATATATCTTCATGTTTTTGAAAATATTTTCCACTAATTGTTAGAGGTTTTTTCGAGATTCTTTCCAAGTCTCCTCTTAGTTTGTTTTTCCTTCTAATGGCTCTGTCTTGTAGGACACACTCTTTCTCACAGCTTCTTCCCAGCTGGCATTTGTAGCAGAAAACAAAACAAACCCAACTTTAATCAAGAAAAATTTTCCGTAAACAGATCCAAGGAACCATGGCTATTCACTGTAAAAATAGAAGAGATATAGAAAAGCTTTCAAACAAAATAATTTAAATTAAGGTGCAATTCTGGGAAAATTTTAGAAACATTCTTTAAATTTACTATAATCCAATTTCCATTATTTCCAAATATATAAAAGAAAGAACAATTTCAACAAATATGGGAATTGATGTGTGCTGGTTACTAAAAAAGGAGGAAGAAAAATACTGCAGCTTCACTATGAATTCTAAATTCACTACTTCTGAGATTGACAACTGGGTGGCTTAAATAAAGATATAGTGCCAAAGTTTTTACAGACCTTTGAAAGTCACGGAAGTCGGAGAATTTAATGGCCTCAGAACACAAACTTAACATACTGACATGCAACCTGAAAAATGTTCATAAAAGCAGAGACAAGAATCTCATTTTAGAAACAGACTGACCATCATTGTTCTCCTTGCTTGTTCTTCAGGGACAGACAACAAGTTACCCACTAATCTTCCTGAATTTTACAATGCATACTCTTGAAGTTATTTTTGGCAAGCCTTGCAAATTAAAACTTTACAGGCTATCATCTCCTGCACCCAAGAGCTGTAGGAAGCCGCTCCAAGCTGGGAGGGAAGAGGTCTGAGGCTCGAAGTCTGTCATCAGTTTTGGGGCAGGTGGCATGAAGAGTCTGCTATTATAGCACCCAGAAGTTCAGTATGAACACAGTCAGCCACCAGTCCCTTCATTTTTATATTTGCCATACATATAGCTATTACAGTGCATCTTCATTAGCAGACCAGCAAAGTAAAAATCTTATACCCAGTTTAGCCTGTTTTTGGAAGAGTCTGTAGAGGGATAGTCCCCTTAACATCTACCTAAATAATATCAGAGCATTTAATTTACTGGCTGCAGCAATACCTGAGAGGCACAAAAAGCACAACTAACTAGACATTTTGTTTCCATCCAGAGAGCACCCTGCACCTTCAACAATAATGGCAGAGTCATTACTATTAATATTTCAAATTGCTCTGAGTCACCATATTCTCCAACACAAACATAACACTTTAACAAATACCAAGAATGCTCTGTAAGAAGCTACATTTTAGCAAAGAACTATTCCAAAACTCATAAAAAACATGGCATAATGGACAACTTAAACTGTCATTTTATAGGATTTTGGTAATCAGCCCTTACCTCCTTGGTAAGAGCCATCTAAAGAAACAAACAAGAAAACCAGCCAAACAAAAATCAAAACAAAACAATCCCACACCTTGGCACCTTCACCTGATTTCCTCTTTATTACACCACGTCAGAGGTTCTATAATCGCACTTTCCAGGCAAAATAATTTACTGCATTGTTAGCTTTAGAGCGTTTAGAAATATGCCTTAGACAATATCCAGACTACATACAAAAAACAACACATCTACGTCACAGGTTACAATTACTGATAATTGTTTAAAATATATAGCTCTTCTGCTTTGAGTTGCCTTTCTCCAGTACTCAAACAAATACAAAATATACAAATTGCATATTAGACTCAAATGAACAAATAACAGGTACATGATTTTTCATGAAAAATTAGCTCACAACCAATTCTTTAAGGAAGTAAAAAATATCCTAGATTAAAAATTAAATAAAAACCCCACTCCTGCATGCTGTAGATACTGTATGAATAGTTTCTAGAAACAAAAGATTTGGTAAGTGTGATAGCCATTAAGAAGTCAAAATATGCTGACAGAAAACAAGCAGAAGAATTACATATTCCCACTCTTCCTCTATCAAGCTGCAGAATAGTAAAACTTGTATTTTATGAGTTTGTATAAAATTAAATATATATACATATTTACATATATGATGTCTAATCCAAAAGAGAAAGATGAAGGTGATATTAAAACCAAATATTGAGAAAAGAAACAAGAGCAAAGATTTCACATAAAATTTAGTCTCTTGATATACAAACAAAATAGCTTATTGGCACAAGGGCTTGAAATACTCTCCCTAACAGTCACAAGACTAGAAAACCAGATACTTCAGGAATGGTTCCACTGATCAGATCAACCTAGCAGGCAAGTCTCACATTCCATCAGCAGCATACAGAAATAGGTTATACATACAGTTCAGTGACATGAAAAGGATGCTTCCTTTGTTTAAATTTAATGTGCCTCAGTTATCAATAAATAAATAGCACACACACACAATCCTTATTTGTCTGATTTGAAACGTACTGAAGCAGACCAGTTGATTCCCTGGCGAAAAATGACAACATATTTACACAGAAGTTACTGTCAATCAATTAACCAGACCAGCTAGCAACTGCTCCAAGCTGGGATGTGAGTGAAGAAACTGTCCAGAAGAAAAAGGGCAGTCAAGTGGAAAGATTTTATGACCAAATTATACAGATTGCCATCTTTGATCCACTCCAGTATTAAAAATAAAGATTAAAAAAAATCTGCATTTTATACAAAAAAACTGAATCAGTGCTATAATGTGAAGTGCAAACAGTGCAGTTCACAAACTGAACATGATTGGCAAAGAATGTTTTATCATATATCTCTTCCTTCTTTATTTTTAAAAAAAACCCAAAAATCAACACTTGTTCAGCCATTTGAAAGACAGTCCTCCTATGGGAAAGCAGAAATAGTCTAATTTTGAGAATTGTTCTACCCTAAATATCTCAGGTGCACACTAACACCCAGCTAAATTTCACTTACCAATCTGAAGCTGCTAAAAACTCCTCTAAAACATTGCAGAGATGAAAGGATGCTTTCCCAAGTAAAGATAATATGTTAAATTACTCCTGAGTAGTATAAGCTAATACTGAAAATGTTTTACACTGGTAAGTGTCAACAGTAAGGGAATTACAGAGAGCTAAATAATTTGGTTAAAAACAGCTTATGCCCAGACAAGACCTTGGAAGGTAAATACAGGTTCCTGTCTTCTACAGAAATTCACTCTTCATTGCTGTATACACCTCTATGTCTCTCATAATAAACAAAATGGTATTTAAATTCCACCACACTTGTCTTTTTTTTTTTTAGTTACCCTGCCTATCACTCTTAAAAGTAGACCAAACCAGGGTTAAACACATTTAGGAAGGGATTTGTTTTGCTGAGTTTTCCTTATGTGAAAGCCATAATATCAAGGCAGTCATCTCCAAAAGGCTGCTCTCCCTGTCCACTACAAACAGTCCAGACATGCATACTCAGGAAGCTAAACATAGAAAAAACTGAGTCAAGCCCTAAGAGCCTACCTGTTTTCAACCCCTAGCAGTTTAAAGTTCCTGTTTCTTCCCACTGAAGGAAGAAAAAGGAAAAAAATAGTTAAAATCTCTATTTCTCTGCAGGTTTCTTATCTTCTTCAGTTTGGGCTGAAACATAACGCTTAACAGAGGAATTTTTCCAAAGTATTTTCACCTGGTACATTAGGGTTTTTTAAGCGTAAACTTGGCAGGGGAAAGGTATGGTGTCAAGTGCTTCTGATTTTGTGGGTGAGTTTTGCATGCTTCTTGTTTCTGAAATATTAATACTAGTTGGGTTCCAGATTATTTGATTATTTGCATTGCAAAAAGCACTTCTGGGCATCTTTGGGCTATTTATAGGACTTAACAAATTGCTATCTTCAAGAAATGTATTTGAGTGTCAAAGCCTATTCTATAACACACTGTCAAATTCACAACATCAGAAAAAGAATACTGAAATTCTTTCTGCAATCAATTAAATACCTAAACTAGATTCAGACACAAGAAACAGGTGACAGGCAAACACTAACAATTTACCTCAAGACTGATTTTAAACACTGAAGATAGAAAAGCAGAAACTGAACTTTCAATTTTCACATGTTCAGACTTCTTCCATACACTTTCACTTTTCTGACCTGTCTGAAAGATAAAAGAGAATACTTGTTTCAATCCATTTTTTTCCATCCTAAAGAGAACAAGAAACTTATGGGAAAGAACCTGTTGCTGCCTAATCTACAATAAACATGGTATTGAAATTCACCTCAGCAGTGGATTAACAGGAAAAGCAAGGGAAGAAAGCTGAGTCACACCTGGTCATTTCTCTCTACAACAGCAGCTATAATAATAATGATTTATTTTGGGACAAGTGTCATTTTGTGGGAGGGAAAAATGAAGTAAGAAATACAGCGAGTGAAAACAAAATCCAAGTCATTTAGCTTTATGACTAAAGCCTCAAAGTCGTACAAACGTAATGGTGAATTCAGGTCACCGTTACAGTCACAACATTCAGACCATGTTTTCTTTCAAAACTTGTGGTATTTAAGAACATTGCCAAGTAAAATCATGGATTATTATTTATCATCTCAATATCAAGAAAATGTGACAGAACAGGGAAAAAATGCTCATATATCCCTTAGAAAATTTAAAATAGGTGACAACCGTGGTAGTGAAACCAAAAATAACACTTGGTAAGAAACTGAACTAATTTAAGCCTCCAAGAAAAGGAAAAAAAAAAAAAGCCAACTGCATTCTTTTCATGTAAAGAATTTGGCTAGTCTGGGGCACAATTTACAATTTCTTACTTACGCAATTCTCTGGCATTAGACTACAACTGTGTACCTACTGTCGTGCTGTTACAATGGCACTTGAAATATATTTGGCTAGCATATTTTGTGTGTGAACATAGAGAAATTAAGTATTTGAAAATATGTAGCACCTCATTTTTCCCATGAACTTTTTCAAAATTTCCCATGTGCATAATAATGAAACTACAGGTATGCTCAATTTTTTATTCTGCATTTGTTTAGTGTAAAGCACTTCATGGGAACAGTAGTTTAAAAGAATCTTTTTGCATAAAAATGCTCTAATTAAAATATTTCAATCAATTGAACAGATTCACAACTCCAAATTTACACTTACATAGTCCACTATGGAATTAATTACACTTTGAAAAACGGACAAGAAACAGATCTCAAAGGAGAGAGGGCAATGAAAAAAATTGTCATCTTTCTCCTCCTGGGGTTCTCTTCCTTCTCCCTTTCCCATTACCATGCATTTCCTCTGGGAATGTAACACTTTTCCTACCTTTACCTACCCAAAAGTGAAGTACCTTCTGGTCTTCCTGTATTACTTATTCTAGTTTACCTGAATTACTTTTTCATTATGGCACAATTAAAAATTTAGCATCTCTATTTCAGGATACGTATCAAGTGTCCAACTTCAGGCACTCTGCCTTCTGGAACAGGAAGTTTGCCCATATTAAATGCTCATCACAACCAAGGATGATTCAGAAACCATGCCATTAGTGCTCACAGTCTCCCTCTTTCACTGACCAGACCTACAAGAAGTTTGAAATAGGTTCAGATATGCATGGGCCACGAACTCTCAATGAACATGGTGGTAATGGCATATAAATTTTAGCTTCTGTACAGCACAGAACTCAATCTTGGCACAGTTGAGTATGTAAATTCACTGATATTCACAGAGCCTGGCCTGAACAGCAGTTTCTGAGTGTGCTGAGCAAACATTTGTATTTCGACCTCCTTTGAAAGGAAAATTAATTCAAAACAAGATGTGGACAACCAGGAACCTTCAACGGCTCCAGAGCAAGTGTTCAACTTTCATACAAGACTAGCTAAAAAAACCCATACACTTCAAAGGTTCAAAGTCACATCTTTAACCCCTCAGGAAGTACCCTCAAAGAAATATTTTCCTGTTTAACTTCTCTTAGTGCCAGAAACCAGTATGTGCCCCAGTCCTGAGCCCTCCCCAAGGCCATACAGTCACTTTATCAACTAAACATTAAGGCACTTCCCTCCAAAGAAAACTGTACTCCAAACTCTGCTCCAATTGCCATTTAACAAAGGGCCCACAAACACCCAAACAAAGGTTGAGTCCTAGGACGTTTGGGGGAGATAAATGTCCTCTGAATCACTATGCTAAACTGTACTTCCCTTTTGCTCTTCCCACCTTTACACTAAGCTCCTTGCTAAACCAGGCACAGCATCCCCAAAAAAAAAAATCAAAGAGAAGACATGAAATTCAGCATGCATTATGGTGGCCAGGTTAACAGAGAGATTTTAATCCTCTGAGACTATGAAGGATACTTAAAACAGCAGTTGCTATATTCAAAGCATGTATTGCATTCAGCTTTTTTTTAACATGGATTTTATTCCATCCTCAGAGAGAAGATGCACAAAGTCATGGATGACTACAATCTCACAGAAACCAGCATAATTCTGTTACC
This sequence comes from Cettia cetti, assembly GCA_013401135.1. NCBI lineage: Eukaryota > Metazoa > Chordata > Aves > Passeriformes > Sylviidae > Cettia > Cettia cetti. The sequence continues at coordinate 44,416 of VZUI01045903.1, read as the reverse complement.
TTAAATATTAATCACAAACAGCTGCAAGAGCATGGAACTCACCTCCCTATTTCGACTTTCAACTTTCTCAAGTTGATAGTTTCCAAAGCCATAACTATTTCTAAGCCTGGGTAAATCTATAAGTAATTATTCTAGTAAAGGAAATACCAGAAGTTCCTGTTATGTAATTTTTGGGTATTTCCCCTCCCATCCCCAACATCTCCAGTTATATCAGGTAGATCACACAGCTTTCAAGAACATCAGCAGAAAGAAAATGGTTATGCTTATCAGAGCATTCAAACTGCAGACAACTCTAAATTGCTGTAGTGAAACTGATGACATTAAAGCCTTCTATTTGTGCAGGGAGATCAAAACAGAGGATAAGGTAATACCGACTTAAACCACTGCTCAAGAGAACTGCAGATACACTCTTTCAGTGCATGTGATATAAACCTACAGTGTACTTAACTAACTGAATTAAAAAGGGTTTTAGCCAAGCAAAAGTTTCTCAAGCTAAACTTCAAATCTACTCTCCTACCCTGCAGTATTTTGCACCGATTTACCTTGCAGCCAATTCAAATCACGTCTCCAATACTTCGAGTTAGCAGTTGCACACAGAGCAGCCCAACCTCACGCAGACTTACTGACTCAGATCCCTGATGCACTACAGAAGCATTAGGGGGGCACTGCATCTTTCATAAACCTGGCCACTCAGAGCAGGCATTCACGTGTTCAGTTTCAGTATCACTTCGACGTTACAATATTGCTTCCTGGTCAGGAGCAAGACCCTGTCCCTCAGACTTCTACTGAAGCACACATGCATGTCACAAATCCACTTTTCAACCAACTTAAAATAGGCCAGCTCTGTTTCTTTGACAAGGTAAGGCCTTATGTATTTATCTGTGCACGTGTTTATACCTTTCCAGTTTTGTTTTTTAGTTTTATTTTTCCTATAAAATGACCAATGACACAGTTCAAAAGAGATACAAAGAATGAAGAATGGTCATCTTTTCAGACAGAGCTATTTGAGACAAAAAGAAAAAAAAAATCAAACTGAGGAAGACAGATAATGAAGGGAGACCATGCATTCTGTCAGTGCCTTGACAGGCAGCTATCTGCTCCTTTAAACTTTTATTTCTTTCTGTTTCTTCATAACAGGCAGTGTCTCACTTTTTTAAAACCTCTCTGTAAATCGTGTGGAATCACAATTTTCCCTTTTCTTAGTCTCTAAAGAGCATCTTAAAGAACACTCTAATAAAGGTACACTGTTAAAGGTTGACATCAAGATTATTTCCACATTTCTTCATTGGCTGCAGGAATATTTTCATGACTACTCTGTCTTCCTTAAAAATTACTATTTTTCTGCAATCTTATTTCACCCGAAGTCTTAATCCTCAGTGATGACTATTGCATCCACATGGTCATGATGTAATGAAGAAAAGCAACTGGAGGGGAAAAAAACATTACACACCTTTCAAGAAGTCTCTTTAATAATCTCAAGCAATTTATCAATAAAATGTCTGTCCACATTTCAAACTGGAATATTATCTCAAAACACAACACACTTCAAGAGAAGATAATGTGTTCTTCACTGACAACAATGCCCTTGGGCCTTTTCCATTCCATGTTTAAAGCCATCAACTTCACTAAAAAAGGGTTTATATCGCACCTTTTTGGCTGAAGAGAGCTTAGGAGAAATTAAGATTTACATCACATTATTTACTGGAATAAATCTATCCAAAGTAATTTCACAATCCTATAATGAAAAAGTGAATAAAACCTCCCTGTAGTTGAAGATACAAGCTTTTAAACCAGGTGCAAAAACATATGCAGCTGTCAGTATGTATGTTCAAACACAATGCACAGATACAGCACACATGAACACCATGAACATCATCACTGATGTCTGAAATGCCTATTTATTAAGCACATGCATTTACTCTGCAACGCCACTGATGACAGGCAGTTGTAGTACGTGTGGTACTTGTGGGATGAGACCTTACCTTCTACTAAAATTCTACACATGCAAAGCATCTTTGCATCAATATTCAGGGCAACAGCACGTCGGGGGTTTGACATACACTCAGTTGCATTCGGCTAACCTGTTTGATCTCTTCCCTGGCCCGACAACTAATTTAAATGATGAATTTTTTATCATGATGCAGGTAAGTGAAGTTAAACCAGATAAACCAGGTTTTACACCAAAAGGTCTTTCAGCTTCAGCAGTGGCAGTACTCATCTCACAGACAAGCCAAACCCTGTTTCGGTACAGGCTCGCTCTGCAGCAGATCCCGCAGCCGGTGCCACGGCAGCACCGGGGCCGTACAATGCCCATAGCCTCCCGCAGCCTCCGGCAGCGCGGCTCCCGAACTGCGCGGAGGCTGCGGCGCGTCCTCGTCAGCCGCCCACAGCCACCTCCAGCCACCGCAGGCACCCCCGGCTGCCCTCACGCCGGCCAGCGGTGGCGCGGCGGGAGAAAAGGGAGCGGAGCGGGGAGGGGGAAGCGGAGGGAAAAAAAAAAACAAAAAACCACACAAAAAAGAGGGCGCTGGGGAAGGGAGCAGCCAGCTGTTCGGGCACCTCCTCCCGCCGGGGACGGTCGCAGACAGGCACCTCGGCAGCTCCTTTGTTCCCCTCCTTCCCGCACTCACCCACGGTGGCCAAGGTCTCCAGGTCCTCCAGCTTGTAGGCAGCGGGCTCGGGCGCGGCGGGCGAGCCGGGACCAGCGGGGCTAGGGGCCGGCACGGCGGGCTGAGGCGCGGCCACTCCCGCCGCCGCCGCCTCGCCGCCGCTCTTCGCCCCCATCTTGGCCTTGGCAGCGCTGAAGGCGTCCATGGGGCCGAGCGGGCGCCCCGCGGCCGCTCAGCGCATGGAGAAGGGCGAGATGAAGAGGGACGAGAGGGAGCGGCAGGGACGCAAAGTTTCAGTCTTCAGCAGGCGGGGTGACTGCTCCCCAGGGATGGAGCCCGCTGCCGCGTCTGAGGGGGCGCGCAGCCCTTCAGCATCGCGGCCGCAACCGCCACGCCGCCCGCCAGTACCCGCAGCAGGCACGGACCGCCGCGCAGACAATGGCGAGGGTGCGCCCAGCCGCGCCACACGCGGGGCGGAGGGCGGGGTTTGCCGCTGCCGCTGCGGCACCGTCCCGCTGAGGGCTGGCGGGGCGGGGAGGGGCCGGGGGAAGCGCGGCCCCGCCGCACAGCGGGAGCGCGGCCCTCGCCGCGGGCACGGCTCGGACCGTGTGACAGCCCCGGTGCTCTCTGCTCTTTCTCCACCCTGCGTCCTGCCCGAGGGGCAGCGCGGCGGGGCGGCGAGGAACGGGGTGGAGGGAAGTGCCGGTGGCTGCCGCGCCTGCCCCGCGCTCCCTAAGTGTTGCAGGGATGCCTGGGACGGTTCCGTCCATTCCTCGCAGAAAGTTGAAAATGAGCGGTGGGGCCCTTGCGAAGCGGCAGCCGGGGCCCCCTCGGCTGCACAGTAGCAGCCCTGGGAAGAACTGATCTTTCCCCTCGCGTGGGAGCCCGTGCTCGACTAGCCCCCCCCCCCCCCCCCCCCCCCGGCACGTCCCAAAGGGTTTGTCACGCCTTATCTTCCTCCTCGTCTCCAAGCAGGTGTGGATTCCTCACCGGTCACAGCCCGTCCGCGTCCCCTGCTCCAGCCTGCAGGGTGCTCGTGTGACTGGGGATGGTTGAGGATAGTGCTGGGCTGCGCCCGCCGAGGCGAGGAGACACCCGCCTCATGCAGCAGCAGTGGGGTGCCCAATGTAGCTCCTTCCAGGGCAGCCAAGAAGCTGTTGACGGTTATGCTGGAAGACAGGGCAAATTGGTGTGTGAAACAAGTCGCTGTAAAGCGTACACATCAAAATTGGGAAGGAAATCCTAATTTTTTCTATGCCTTGAGCTGGCCCAGTTTTACCCTATTCACCGCTACTATCCTATACTTCCATGAGCAGGATATCTGCAAAGCTGATCTGTAAATCACGCCATACGGGTGCCATTTGGCATCTCTGTTTTATTAAATGTTACATCATGAGAATTTAAGGCCTATTAGTTTCTGTGTGGAGTAAGTTCAATAATAATGAGAAATAATTGTGTGTATACAAAAAATGAGTACAAATATATAAATTATTTATAAGAATTACAGATTAATGTACATTTATCCTGAATTTTAAGGTATCCCTAGAGTCCAATTTACAGTCATAATATCAGAGGATATAAAATGCATTTTTATGTTTTAGCTTGTTGACATGAAGGGTTATGACTAATTTGGAAAATCATTAGGTCATCTCTGCTTCCTGTCAGCCTTTGAAAAGTCACCAGTCAAGAAGGATGACATCACTTTTGCTCCAAAATTTCAGATTTTGTCTGTGAACTCTTTGGAATGCAAGTTTTTGCACTCCTGTTTTGCTTTACTACTTTCTGCTTTACTTCCCTTTGTGCTTCTTTCCTACGAAGTTGATTGATCACTAGCACAAGTTGCCCAGAAAGGTTGTGGAATCTCCTTCACTGAAGATATTCAGAAACTATTTGGATGCAATGCTGTGCAATGTGCTCTGGGATGACCCTGCCTGAGCAGGGGGACTGAGTGGGTCGCCAGATGACCCCCTGTAGTCCTTTCCCACCTCACCCATTCTGTGACTATGTTCTGTACAATGCATACCAGATTTACTACAACTTAGGCCGTGAATGGTATATTTTAAAGATTCCTTAAACTGCAAATTGTAAATGTTCTGGCAAGCTGTAAATTTAATTCCTGTTTGGTCAAAAGGCAAGCAAGCCAACAAAGCTCTTTTAATAATAACTGAAAATTTTGTTTAAGATAGCAATTTGAAAAATAAACATCAAAACATTGTAAATAATTGCAAAAGGTATAAGCTGATAGTGATATTATTGTCAAGCGAGAGTACCTTAACTTCAGTCAAGCAAAGACAATTGATATTTGATCTTCCTGAAACATTTTGGTTTCAATAAAAAAATAAGAAATCATTCACTGCTCAGATGTTAAAAAGGGTATAATGTATTTTATATAAGGTATTATCGTCAACTGATATTTCCATTTATGCTACAAATTTTACCTAATGTTTAAATTACTTCCATTCAGAACCATAAAACTTTCTTTTAAAGAGCCTCCTACTGCCATACTTCAACAATTGGTGGCCTGTATGACAGCACCCATTCCAAAGAGCTGTGATTCAGCAAGGTTCCTAAGCACAGGATTAGTTCCATTCGATGCAGTGTCTGTCTCTTCTTAAGATTAGTTCGCTTCCTTCCTTTGCATCCAAGGCATCTGCTAGTTGTAGTTGTAGCAACATAATTGCAATGCTTATATTTAGAATGTCAACATATTATTAATGTGCTTTGCCACCTCTGTATAACCCACTCAGAATTTATCTTGCAGATGCTGATTATTGTCCACAATACGTCAGGGAAAGAAAATGTCATTCTTTCTACATACAAAGAGGTTGAGAATCAAAACTCCTAACTTCATAAATTGCAAGTGGAAGTGGAGCTGGCCACTAGATTGCAATAATTGATATGAAGCATATTTTCTTGCAAAATTTGGACACAATTCATAGGCAGGCCTGCAACCCTGTACTCCTCTTTTCTTTCTTTGCCCTTATTTTATCCTTTTGGCCACAGGTACTTTTTAAATAATCTCGGCCTTTACCTTGCTCTCAATAATTCATAGTTCTCAGCTTTTTCACTTTGCCCACACATGCATTATCTAGCCTACAGCTAGGTGTCTTTATCTTACGACAGTTTCCACCCTTTATATTTCCAGGTTTTACCTTACAAGTGCTTCCACTAAGAAGTAGTTCTATTTTCATTTTCCCTTAAAAGTACCAGATGTTAAAAATTATTCTTGCCAAAGACAGTGAAAATATTTTTAAAAGTGATTTTATTTATGGAAAACAAACAAACAAACAAACAAACAAACACACACACCAAAACCCAGAGAACAGTAGTTTAAATGGTTTTCTCAAATCATTGTTTTAATGAGGGCTTATTCTTCCATTTTAGTTGAAAAAATGTTCAGTGTACTTATATTCCTTTATAAGCTAAGAATTTTCAGGGACCAGAAGGGTTCCAGGAGTCAATTTGGTTATTCCTTGCAGCCTTTTATGTATGTGCATTTGTCAAATTTCAGCACATACTACCATACTGGTCGTTGAATGTTTCTTTGGGTCCTAAATTACTAACTTTCCTCCCATTCCTTCCTTTTTGTTTGTAGTTCTTTATTTTAACCCAGGACACCTTTAGTTAACAATGTTAAACCAATGGAAAGGGTAGCAAACTTTCTACTTATCAATGAGTTGATAAAACAGATCATTTTTCTGCCATTTTGAGGGGACAGTGTGGTACACATTCCGTGCAAATTGAATATGCTTTAAGCACCTAACTCTCTGGGAAAAGAATCAGTCATTTAAATGTCTCCATGGCTGCAGACAAAAGAGTCTTTCCTGTGGTCTGAGCAGGTTTGCGTTTGTCTACCTGAAAGCCTGCTTCTTTCTTCCCTGCAAATATATAATTTTCCTTACAAATCTTGTTAAAACATATCTTTACCATCACCATCACAGTAAAACTACTACAACAAGTTTGCTGGAGAACCTGTTCAAACCTGTAGGGAGGAAATGGAGAAGTCCTTCAGTGGTGGTTATTACTAATAAATAGCTCTGATCATCTCCTTTAGTCACATTACATACAGTGCCTAAAAACGTGGGACTGCTCTGAGGAGGAAGAATAACTAGTAAAGATAATTAGTACTGGTATGTGTTTTTCATTTGTTTTGTTTTGCTAAAGAAGTTCATGATCAGGCAAGCCCTATGATGTAAACCAGCACCCTTTCGTGCAAAAAATCCTGGCCTGTGACAAAGGAAGGGGGAAATTATTCCACCCATCTGAAGCAGTTCCTTCATAGTATGGAAATAAGCCCATCTGTATAATGAGCAATCACACACCATGCATATGTATCGACACATTCATAAAGCAACTATCACACTTTTATTTGAATGTGATTATGTTTAACGTTTTTTTAAAAGCATTTAAATTATGATGAGTATAGTGGCTGTATCCAAATGAGAATTTAAACACAAAGAATATAACACAGTCGCCCTACATCGAAAACCATGTTTCTGATGAGTCTTGCTGAGTTGATTCCTTGCTTTGGAAGTGCATTGGTGTAGTCAGTTCAAACATGGAAATGCTGTTACTATGTTGTCTAGACTTTCTGCCCAGTCTGAGCAAGTTTGTGTCTAGCTTCTGCCAAAACTAGATTGAGATCTGGAAACAAGATGTTGCTTTGCCTACGTTTGCTGAGGAACTTGTTCTGTTAAGCATTCTGAAGGTATATCTCACATACATGCAAAACTGCTACCCTCACAAAAGTAAGTTGTGGCCAACTTTTTACCCAAATAGAAAGTGTTATAGGAACACTGTGTTAGATGATAGAAGATCCTGAAGCATCAGCACGCTGGACAAGCTCTTTGAAGCCAGGTGGTGATATTTGCTTCAGCTCAAAGATCGAATAAAGTAGCAATGCGCTAGGACATCTTCTTGTTCATTCTTTTCCCCCAACAACTAGTTATGTCCATTCACACTGGCATATCTCATTTTGAATACTCTGCTGCTTACAGCAGTCACCTAGCAAACAGGATATCCAGAAATTTAATTGTATGAGAAGAGCTCTCATTCTAGCCTCCCTTCTTTAAGCTATTGAATGCAATTGTAGGATGATTCTCCCATAGTATGCAATGTGAACTTCATAGCATTCAGGGTAGTCAGACAAAATAATAAGCTTGATCTGTTGCTACCAGCTTCAGGGAATTAAGCTATCTCAACAAGGAGTTCTCATTTAGATGAATGTAAAATTTCTGTGATAAAACTTTTTCCCCCTGTATTTAGAATAGTTAGAAGCCTTTTAAAGTGAAATTGCGTATATTTTGGTTTTTTTTAAGATATGCATATCTAATGCATGAACAGAATAAATCTTTTAATTCAACCTTTTTAAAATTTTTATTTGGTTTCATATTGGCATCTTCATGTCCAAGACTAAGGACTTGGTGAGAAAAGAGAAACAGCTAAAATCTTCCTCTACTCACAAGCATCAAAATGAGACTGTTGCCAGGCCTCAGAGTTCGTCATATCTGCATTGATTTGGTGTCAATTTTTCCCCATGTCACAATTTATGTGGGCTTCAGGTGTGGTTCATTTTAACTTGATCCAAACCCAGGCTGCCTGCCTCCTCCCTCCCTCTCTCACATCAGCACCCACGCCCTTGCTTTTGCTTTTGACACTCAGGTAGCTTCCTGGTGAGCCAGTTCAGGAATTAGTTCAGGGATTAATTTATTAAATAAAGTTGTTAGTCTCTAGCCAAATCACTTCCCCAAACCCTTGTAATGCACAGAGTTTTAGGGCACTTAGTGCCCTAATCTTACAGCTGTTGGGAATTCTGAGCCGGACTGCTTTTCTATCAAGCTGGTTCAGTTTTATCCAACACTTTCTTCTGCTTATGCCTTTGTTGTTTCCCACACTGGCCCTTGAAAAAAAAAAAAAATCAGCCCTTTGATTACTTCATAGATGTACATGGCTGCAGCTGAGGTTCCCATTAATAGATTTTAAAAATAACTTCATCCTTAAACACTTTCCAATCTAAATGATTTTACACTCTGCATGACTAAATCACTTCACAGTGGTGTTGAAACTTGTCATAAAATCAGAGAAAAAAGATGGGCACCTCTTTTAGACTGTCAGATGGTAGATGGTATTCTGGATTCCTTTCTTTGACTAGCTATATCAGGAAACAAGCAGTTAGATTTAACTCACGTTGGTTCCAGATGAGATGGTCTCTTAGCACATCTTCAGCTAAGCAAAATCTGACCCTTATTTACTTTCAGCTTACACAAATCTTTTCAAATCTTTGCAGTTATCTGTAAAACAAAGATGAAATCAGAGCCCCAGACTTTTACAAATAGTATACAAAGGTGTTCTATAAATATATAATGTAAGCAATTCTTCTTATTTTTTTATTGATGGTAAAATGCTTGAATGCATGATAGCTACATCTTTTATCTGTTGGATACAACAACATGAATTATGCGTTTATTATTTGTAACTGGGATCTTCTGCTGCGAAGTAATATATTCTTAATCTGCTCTTAATGTATAAAGACTAAATTCATTCTGTAATGTCACGCTTACCACTTTACACTTCAAGCTGGCCTAATTTATACTTTTACTTTTTATTGTCAATTAATATCCTCACAGAAACATAGTCTAAAGCAGATACAAAACCCTTCAAAATATTTCTACTGATACTCTTACAATCTGATAACTATTGAAGCTGAAAAAATAGATTTTAGATTTCTTAGAATTCATTTTTGTACTCTTACAACTGAAATAAAGTTTATGTATGATATTCATACACAATATAAACTCTTTTTCTGCTAAATAAGTACATTTTACTGAACAAAGTGATATTAACTGTGATTCATTCATCTGTTTACAGTTCAGTTCATGAACTGTTCAGTACATGAGAGTCATTGCAGACTTATTAAGCTAAGTATTTAAGCACCTACTTAATTTCTGTTAGTTTTAACCAAGTGCCTGGATTCTGTTAAAGCCATTGGAATTAGTCATAAGGTGCAGTGATTCAATAACTGCTGTTGAGTTTACATGCATGGTTAAAGTCATACATGCATGTAGGTTCTTTATGAACAGGAGCATAAACCAAAATGAGCATGAAACTGCTCAAGCAATGAAACTGAGAAGTGATCATATTTCAAGTATAAAATGAAAGTAGAATAAACTGAAATTTCTTAGGCATCATGTTCATTTAGCTATGAACTTCAGCATAAAAGGGCAATTTGGCATTTGGGAAGAATCGAGGGTCAATTTAATATAGGATCATTAGAGATCTGTGCAAGCTCGATTATGCCCAGGCACATATTCTACATAGCTGGTCACAATAACTCCTAAAGTAGAAGGACAATTTAGCATCAATTTATATGTGAATTCATTTCATGCTCTAACATTTTTTGCTACTTTATGGTATATTTTATTTTTCTTCCATTGTTATTACTTTGATGTAGTATAAAATCTGTGAAGTAGTCAATGTAAATAGTAAACGTTTTGGATGTTGGGCAATACAGAATATGTATGTAGCTGAGTTCAGCAGCATATAAGCAGTCCAATTGTTCATTGATCTTGCAAAACAACTAATTACATAACTTTCCTACTATACTTAGCAGCTGATCTCTGGCCTTTGGATCAACTTTGTGTGTGTTGGAATAAAATGGATCATTTTTTTGGGTAGCTGGAATAGGTCACTCATTCGTATTTTATTAAAGATGAAAACTTTTATAAAGCCACGATTTGACACACAGTTATTCTTCTATTCAGGTTTCAGACTTAAGTAATTTTTCAAGTTTTATACAGATGAAGTTAGGATTATTTAATTTAATGTAAAATCCAACAGTTCAAATTCAAACCAATAGTACTTCAAGGGATAGGTTACTGCATCAATTGGTGCAGTATCAGTGCAGTTCCCTGTGCAAGTCTCAGGGGAATGAGGAAGAAAATGTCTTGAATCAGAGGAAATACTCACTCAGGAAGAAAAGATGCTTTAAGTAATCTAAAAATAATTGCAAGCATTCTTTTCCACCTTTGATTTTAGTATATCTAGAAATTGTGTCTCATCATTAATAAATTCACTTTATCAAAATTTATACCCAGTGCTTTCAAAATTTCTAAATGTTTTTATCTGTTTTTGCAATGAGTATTTTTCATCATCCATTCATCTACTTCTCATACTCACAGGAATGATGACAGAGGCTTTGCATCAGGTACAATGTACATACTCTTGGGATTGGTTTGTTTGTACATTTGCTATAATTAGTTAATAGAGACATGCTTGAAGTATTGGAAAAATCGTTGCTTAGATACTGATTCCAGCCTAGCGGAAATTAATAGGAATCTTGTACTTACTGATGTCCAAGATTAGTGGAGGGTATATCAAAATATATATATTAATTTTGTAAAAGAATATATAATTTTGGGGAGTCTTAGACTACAGGAAAGGGATCTCTGTTGGTATTTCCCTCCAGTTCTAGTTCCCTTCTATTTCCCTGTATATGAAAAAGGGTCAGATATATACAATTTATTTTACTGAAATAACCCTGACTATGTATTTTTATTAAAAAGAAAAATAACTCTGTTTTTAACTTGGGCTGCATTTAACAACTTGATAGGTGCTGTAACAGGAGGATAGTTTTGATCTTTATTTTGTTTCTCCTTTTTTGTGACTGTTATTATTCAGATACTTGACTCCCTTAACCATTTTATCAGTGGTGCTACTTTAATGAGTATAAGAATCATGTTTGTGGGTTTCTTCTCTGTTTCTGTTTTTAGAAATTTTTTCATCAGGCAGCCAAGCAGTCTCACTGCTTTCAACAAGGTTCACATCTCCCAATGACACCTGTACAGTTTCAAAGGTTACTACTCAAAAATTAATAGAAAATTCTGCCAGATGTATTCACCTTTCTCATATTCTTCATTAAAAATGATGCTCAAATTCATTATAAGAAAATAAAATATGTGAAAAAATAAAAAGTGTAAATAAAAAGTAATAGCAGACATATAGGCCAAGGAGAAAGAATGTTTTCTTTTGGAAAAGCGAATGCCATGCAGGGTGAGCAGGATAGTGGGGGTCAGGGCAGCACTTCCATGTGTCATGGCTAAGGAGTAGGTCTGCTGAGGGTTCCTGAGTCTTGGGGAAAGCCTTTTGAAGGACAGTGTTTATAGTTTCCTTTTTCAGCTTCCTTTTGAACTTCTAGTGGGGGAAACAGGAGATTTACGTTTTGCTTGAGACTGAGAAACCCAGTCTATAGAGACCACTGAAGAGAGAAATTGGACTTGATCATACCATGCCTCATGCCATGACTTTCCCAGTCAGCTCTGTCCTTTTCCATTCCTTTAGGAGAAATGGATAATAAATGCACATATGGTAATACATGACTATATGAATCTGTTTCTAAATCTAATGGGAGAAATGTGAAGTTCTTTACCAATGATTTATCTAGGTTCATCAATTTTTTTCAGTATCTGCATTTGAACAGCTGGAACTTGGGGAATACTGAAAGGGAGAAAATTACTGTAATCCAGACAGAAATGTGGGTGAGGTGATATAGGGATTTCACAAAGAAATAGTGAAGAGATAAAAGTCCTTCCCTAAAAATGCCAAGGTACAAGTTTTAGGGTACAGATGACTGTAACACTGGTGAGGTGTTTCTGAATGAGCATGTGCTCTTTAGTCTGGGTAGTTGATCACCTCATTATTCTATCACTTGTAATATTTGACTGCCCCAACCTATGCCCCCAGGGATTGTTACATAGAAAGAGTGAGGAATTTATTGGAGGGGCATGCATGAGGTTTTCAGAAGTTAGGAATTTAAAAGCTGAAAATGTGAAAATCATATTGTGACAGTGTTAGAGATAGTAGAGTAACGACCTTAAGTTGGACGATGGAGACATCAGATGTTTCTGCAGGTTTACTCAGTACTCTTCTACTTTGTTATTTGGGATGCAGTAAAAGTTACATTACTGCTGGTATCTTTTTCATTCATTACATATATTCAAGATCTTTACTAATGTAGTGGGCTGTTCTATTAAAATTGTTTTGGTTTTAGTATTTGATTGTGAAAACAAAAGCCCAAAGATGATTTGCACATCTGAGAAGAAATGTGAAAATACTTTGTGATATTATTTCTGACATTCAGTGAGAAGTGGATTTCACTAGATTATTTGAAAAGCAATGATAGCATTTATTTGGCAATATTACAAATAGTGTATACCTTAACATCATTACATTACAGATTATTTTTATTTTTAAAATCAGTAGTTATTTGCTGAACAAAAAATGGAAACTTTGATACTTGTTCAAGGTTTTTTGAGAGAAAAATTTTAACTTTAAATCAGATTCAAAGGCTGACAATTTGATCTGCCCAGCCACACCCAGGGATTTTGAGAAGGAAAAATCTTTAATGAGTTGTAATGGAATCAGATCACAGCTTTTCTTGGATAAGTCCATTTAAAATGTAGTTCTCATTCTGAATTTATGAAATCAATTATATGCATTCTCCATTTTAAGTTTGTGTATGATTTGGAGTCAGTAGGAACAAAAAAATGTTAAAGCGCTTTGTTGACTAACAAAAAGTTAAGCAGTACTTAAGCAAATATTTAACAGTAAGTTACTTTACTAAATTGAAACCCTTCTAATATTTTCTCCAGTTGTGATGAGAGTAGAGTGAAAGAAGAAAAAAATTACCTTTGATCTCGCTGAACCATTTAAAAAAGAGGTATGGCTCTCTAGGAACCTATTGTACTAAATCAGGCCAATTCAGCAGAATGAAGCTTCAAACTGCAGATTCTTATTACATGTAACACTAATTTCACTGGATGTGAAATTTTTTTTTTGCTAATCCAAAAAAGCATAAAATAAGCACTGAGCAAGGAATAGCTCATAGAAATAAAGTACCACACTGATGATTTCTGACAGTAAGTAAAGGAGAGTTCTCATGGCACAGGACTGCTGAAAACTAAAAAAATCCCTTTACACCACCCCAATTTATTATTTTCCAAAAGAATACTGAATTTTGATTTTACAAAGCAGTAAAATTGTTAAAAGTCAAAATATTGATGCAGAGCAGATATGGTATTAGAAATTCATATTTTTGTGAGTTTATAGATTTGCTGAAAATAAGAATTAATTTCATACCAAATGAACCTTACAGTGCAGTGCAAGAATGAAAGAATGGCAAATGACACATCACTGGCACATGTAGATCTAAGGCGTCCCAAAGAATTAAAATATTTTCTGTTAGTTGAAACATGTTAATATAATATAAAAGAACTGGGTTCCCTCTTATAACAGATATAATGTAATTTGTCACTAGAACTGATTATGCATCAGGTATCTCAAAATAAACCAGCAGTGATAAAAATATCCTGAAAAATTCTTGGCATGAGATGGAGGTCTGCCTCAATTCTGAGAAGTGTTTCTGCTGAAACTGTGACAATCTGTCAAGGCCATGAGAATACCTACTCTGTGGTGAGCCTAAGTAGCCAATTATTTTAAGATGGGGAAAACTATCACCTCTGGAGCCCTTCAAGACCTCTTCCTATATACCACAGAAAGTTTTTCTGCTAATTTATGTTTGGCTTTATTTAGCAAAGCTTTATATCATTACAGCAAACAAATGTTCATATCATAGCTTTTATGAGACTCTTATATGTGTCTCCAAAAAATAACTCAAATTATTAACTCACAATTTTATTCTTAGATTTTTGCTTCTGTAAAATGTAAACACAAACATAAAATAGTATACCAATTATTTCATTCTAATTCAGTATTCCCGTTTTTATCTAGGTGTGTGCTATTGGAAGTAAGGCATTTTATAAGTAGTTCATTTACCCAACCCTAGAAACTTTAAAACTAGATTAGAATCACAATTTATATTGCCATGTTGCAGTTTGAAACAAAATTTTTCAAATTTAAACCAACATTTATTAAGGGTCTAATATTTTCCTTCCTCTTGAGTGTCACTTTAAGTTATGCTTGCCACTATTAAAAAGTATATAAACATAATTTAAAATGCCATGATGTATCTTTGTTTATCTTTAAGAAATCTCACAGAAAATTGAATTTTTTTTCTAGGTTTTGAGAACAGGCACATTTATTTCATATAGAAAACATCTTTTCTGAAAAAAAACCCCAACTTTGTGAGTGCAAGTGAATTACCTGTTTTCTATTTTCTCTCTTCAAAATTCTCTCTGTTTCTCCCTGAAAAACATGATTATTTCTGTGGCATAAAAGAAGAAAGAGTTAGTACTGCTAACTACACTAACATAATACTGAAAACAGAGTTGCAGACCCCAGTGCACTGAGCAAAGAGCTAGTAGTCCTCCATGAGTGAGTGGAGGTCAGAGAAGGCAAGGGCAAGTGTGGTGTGGACAAGGCTAAGAATTTACATTTGATACGCAAATTATTAATATACAAAGTCAAGATAGAAATGCAGGTGCCTTGTCATCTCAGCCATTGGGGTAAAATGAGATTTAGACCAAGTTAAGGAGTTGTCAACTGATTGTTTCTTTTTCCCTCAGCTCCTTCCATTTGTCCCTTCAGCTGTGCAACCACAGAGCGAACAGTCCTGGCAAAGCCATCAGACTGAAAAGGGATGCCATAGAAAGGGAAAGCTTTTTCCAGCCTCACCAGTTCCTTGCTTTGGGAAACCACACTTTTACAGTAATAGCTCTCCCAGAAAGAGATGATCAGGAGAAGAGGAGGTAGGTGAGCCACATGTGATGGTGCTGCAGCTGAAGAAACCCACATAAGATAACAGCCTAAGAGACAATTTTGTCAAAATGTGTCTAGCCATTGTCTTGCTACAGGATATAGTGGAGTCAGAACACTTGTATTCTAAATCTAGATGTAATCAAAAGGTGTTTTTAAAATCCAGTGTTCTTAAAAACAGAACACCTTATGCTTGCTTATCTACAGTGGTTATGAAATTCGTTGTTGTACCTAGGAAATAATCTGGTTCATCAAAATTAATAAGAATAGTCAGAAAAGACACAAAGGTAGTGAAACCTGTTTTTAGAGATTTCTAGCATTCTTTGGACTGCATTCACAGTTGAATTGTAAATTGTAGTCCTTGACAATAAGCTCCATGGTTTCATTCCAAGTGATTTCTTTTGTATTCGTATTTCTTTTGCATTCCTGTGGTACATTATCCACCTTTTGTAACATAGACGTGGTGTTGTATTTTTTTTTCCTATTATTTTAGCCTTATTGTTGAAAGTATGTGGAAAGAGCCTGTCTTCATGTCGTTGAAAAAAACTGACATTTTTACATCTATTTATTTTGTTGTGGTCCTATTACAACCTTATCTCATTAGAGCCAAATTTAACTCAAGATCTTGCCAATCTTGACTTCTTTTTATTATTCATAGGTCTTTACTAACTTCCTTTGAAACCCATTGGACAAGTACCCATATGAATTTCTCAACAGTCATTATCAAGGTGCTATTATACTTTCTGTGCATTTTTTTGACATTTTTCAACCTTCTTCCATTATTTCACAACTCTTTGCTATATTTAGCAACCTCTTTTCTATTGCAAGTGCATGTCACTATTTATAATAACATAACATAATACAATATAATATAATATATGAAATAAATCATGGCTGTTGGTTTTAAGACTAAACCCTGTGGTCCCATCTGAACTTAAATATGTGTTAGCTTTTGTTCTTCCTCATGACATATTTAGTATTTGTATTTCTTCATATTTCTCCTTATCCTTCATCTATTTCATTAATCTGTAATACAAACATTTTGTTGCAGACCTGTCACTGTTTGTTTTTTAGTAGCGCACAAATGTGCTTATCCAGCATTCCATCTATTTTTCCATTCTGTAAAACTTAACCATTTCCAGCATATTTCATTCATTCCCACTCACAACTGTTTTTTCTTCTACTGATTTGTAGTGGCATTTGTATCAGGTTTTTTTTAATGCATACCTCTACTTAAAAACTATTGGTATAATGATGATTCAATATTTTAGTTATTTTGCAAGAATATGAATAGAATTTCTATGCCCCAGTCCTTTTCTGTCCTCATTCATTTCACATATATGTATATTATCAACTGAAACCACTTTTTTTTTTTCCAAAATATGTTTGGCAAAATTATCTTTGTGTGATTAATGGATTGATTAATTATTGCTATGATTGATGATAAATGAGCATACAGTACAGCTGGGTCTTCCTAGAATATATAGAAAATACAGAAAAAGTTTGAATTTTTTTTTCACTGTGAAGTATGAAAGAGAATCCAAACTTAATAAAGATTTTGGAAGCAGTGAAGACATGCAAGTGCCCAGCTGACAGGTCTTTTTTAACTGTGCAATTATGGATAGTGCAGCAATGCGGCTTCTGTGTTTTACCAGGTGAATTTAATAATTATTTAATTAAAATTATATTAATTAAAAATTCAGCTGAAGAGTAAGAATATGCTGACAGAGTATGCTATAAGCTATGTAAGTTATTATAAAGTCTTCTGCTTTAGGTGCTTCTTGTAGCTCAAGATATCCATTTCCCCCTCTGGCCTCCTTGTGTTCTTCACAGGACTGGAGTCACCTCACCACTAAGCTTGTCTGGCAAAAGACCCTGAAGAAAAGTCCTGCAGAGAAGGTGTGAAAAATTAAGAGAAGGAGCTTCAGGCTTCCTAATCATCTTTTCATGTTGAGAACAGCCCTGGTTTTTGATCTCTGCATCACTAGTGCTAGAAAATGGAGTAGTCAATAATTATTTCTTCTTTTCTGTGGGATTCCTCTGACTATGACATTTTTGTACCAAATTAAGGAGACTGGATGATGTCAGAGGGGCAACAAAGCCAGTCTTGAGCACTGCACAGGGGAAGAAACGTACATGCCAGGTGTCCTCCTGAAAATCAGGAGGTTGTAGAGAGAAAAAAGGAAATCAGGAAGTTGTAGAGTTTCAAAAAATATTTCCTGTCTGGAGTAATGGAAGATTCACAGGTCAAATGATGTATTTCCTGATTCTGTAAGTGCTTTTCAGAGTTTCTCAGAACTACTAATTGAAAAGCACAATTCAGGCACTATTCAGGAATAATTTTTTATGCATCTTCCATAGGACTTAGCAGCACTGGACAGTTTAATGTTGTGTAGAAGATTCCCAGGTCCTTATTAATATAGGAATCAGGGCTATGTCAAGTTGTTCACTTGAGAACAAGTCTTTTGATCTTGTTTAGCATTTATAACTAGAACTTAAAAGTGAAGCTGGTTTAGGCAGCTGCAAGTGTTCTAAACTCTTTTTATATTATTTTTAATTTGGTGTTTTTTCCCCCAGACTTCATTTTTTTTACTAGCATTTAACTTTTATATTCTTCTGATTACATTATGCAGAATGAATGCTGAGTTCCATTACCTCTTTTACTTTATTTTACAGAGTCTTGATTGAATTTTACAATCATTGTTATTGCTTTGGATTGCAGTAGAAAGCAGACATTGATAAATGGAGTGACTATGACAGTGGCTAGACAAATGTTCTCCTCTAATGCCTAGAAGTTATCTGCTCTTCTGTTTTTTCTAGCAAATAAGTTATCTTTCTTTTAACACAATCGTACTAAAATAGTGTTTTAAGGTAATTTCTTATGAGGATTGACTTTAAGGCTGCTATAGTTAAGACTGGAAGTTGACTTTGGGCTCCAAAATTAAGGTCTGAGTTTTATTAATGCGCAGTGTCTGTCAGTTTCACCCAAGACAGTTGCTGCATACCATGCAACACCAGAAAATCATGTTACTGTTGTTCCTATGTGGACATAGGAAGCCGTTCTTAGGTTTGATTGAATTAGAAAATCTCATACATTTTATTTTTGCATTTTCAGGAAGAATTCACATTTGGCTTAAATTTTTTAGGATGTGACCTCATTTGAAAGGACGGAGATTGTCCTATGCAGTGGTCGTTAGAATTAAGTGGGAGTGACAGTCACAAAAAATGCCATGTTTATCATACTTCTGCTTAGGCTTTAAAATTTTCACTGAATTTTAACAAAAAATAAAGCAGATATTTTTATCACTACAGTCATTCAATAAATCATGACTAGCATTTCATACTAAAACTTGCATTGATAAGCTGTGTGTGTTTTAAAAATAGTTAGTATTTATTTAATATTTAATATTAATATTTAATTTTTTTAGATGCCTCATTGTTCATTATTTTAGAGAAATGGATTTTTTTTTGTAATACCCATGTCTGATTCTGTATACAATTCTAGGACATGCTCCACCTTTAATGTATGTACTGTTTTCCAGAATATTCCATGGTCCTTGGCATGGAAGGCCTTCACACTGCTACTATAATTAGTCACTATGTAATTTAGAGCCTAATAATCATATATAAATTCCCTACTAATTACCCTGTAATCTACTATTTGTTGATTAGAAGAGCATGAGATGAGTATTACTACTATTATTAATTTCAATTTACATGATAATTATAGGGCTGTTACAATTGTTTACTCGCTTGGCTATGCTGTGAGGCCTTTTGTCGTGTTAATAAAATACTGCCTTTTTTATGTTCATCCATTTAAATCCATACTCAGCCAGCTTCTCCTTGCATGTACTTCTTGCCTGCATTGTTCTTGGGCTGTACATAGGCAGGTCACTACAACAGGTCATTCTTTGTTTTCCCTGAAAAGCACTCAGGCAAGTTTCTGAGAAATAGTTACAATACTATTGTCTAGTTTAAATATAGGGTGAAACCCTGCCTGTGCTGAAGGAAAAACACAGGGAACTGTTGCTCTGTGGAGCAAGAATGTACACATACCTGCTCTGAAGTTCAGGAGGCAGTGTGGTTGGATACTTGGGTGAAGATGAAAGGAAAAAAAAAAAAAAGGTTAATTTAATGGTAAGGATGTACTATGAACTGCCAAACAGAAGGAGTAGGTGTGGATGAGGCTATTTTTGTGTAGCTATGTAATGCATCAAAATAGCAGGGTTGTGAGAGATGGTTTTAATTAAGCTTGTATCTTTGAAAGAGTAATTTTGCTTTTCACAAAAGGAATAATAACTAGTCAGATGGACACAATATTTTTATTTTAATAAAAAGTTGGTACTAGCAGTTTTAGGTGTGATTCAAACTAGCCAGACAATACCACTTGAAAATCCAAAGAAAGGAGACATGTTCGTGTAAATGATTATGATGTATTTGTGATTCTAGGAAGAGGCTGTGTGTATGGAAAAGGAGGATAAAGACTGAAGTATATTTCAGGAAAGAAGACAGCAAATTCAAAGTGTTGTTAGGTAGGGTCTCAGGGGAAGATGGAATGAAAGAAGGGTAACTATCAGGGCAGAAAGCTATTTCAATTAAGGAATTAATTAATTTTTGCTACATCAAAATCTCAATACAAAAAAAAACCCCAAAACAACTAGTTAACGAATATGATAAATTAGAGAAGTTATTCGAAGTCAGTTAGATGGAATCCAGTAAAGAAAAATGCATAGTAAGACATTAGACAATAAAAAAAAACCCCAACCCAAAACCAAAAAACCAACAAAGACAAAATGGGGAATTACTCTTAAGGTAGAAGAATTGCAGAGAAGCATTTTGAAGAGATTGCATATGCAACATAATAAATGTAAATCAATAGTTTGATGTGGTTAAAGAAAAAGCAAATTTCCTTCTAGGAGGTATTAGCTGCTGTGTTGTACATGATACAGATAGTAGTTTTTCTGCTTTTTCCAGATCTGGTGAGGCCTCAGTTAAAATAACATGTCTACTTTAAGGGATTATTCTCTGTGAATGATGTAGGCAAGTTAGAATAAGTTCAGAGTAGAGCTAGGAATCCCAAAAGAATTAGACAGTATGATCTCAGAGGACAATTTGAAAACGCTGAGTTCATTTAGGAAAATTATACTGTTAAAGGATAAATCCTACAGTATATACAGGTTGTTGCGTTGTGGTTTTCATCTATCTTCCATGTCCATCATAAGACAAGGACTACATTGACTGAATTTGTGCCAAGTGAGGTTAAAGTTAGACAGGAAAAGACAATATTTAAATCACATTGATAATTAATAACAGGAACAAGCCACCTAGTGTAAACATAGTGTTTCTATTATTAGAGGTTTTGAAAGAGAGTGCAGAAAAGCCTCTGTCAAGAGTGGTCCAGCCTCCTTTAGTAAAGGAAGGTAAACTCGGTAACTTTTTTGTTCTTACACCATTCTAATATTTCCAGGTTGATTTGTTTTTTCATTTGTTTTTGTTGTTTATGTTTTTTCTTTAATTAATGGGAGTAACACCTTGGATTTTGGAAGGTATTATACCTCGAAATGAGGTTGATATGACTAAAAATGGACCTACAAATACATGGAAAATGTAGCGGCAGAATACATGGGTAGGTTTTATGCCTCCTTTGCTCTTACCAGCTTTTATATTAAATCATGCGATATAGTGTATTACTCCCAGAAAACACATAATCAGATGAAATCATACTACACACCGAGTGTATGAAATCACATAGCTCAGTTACATCATTATATTTGAATACTTTTGTAATTATGGGAGTTCAGATTGATGCTCACATTTTAAAATGAGGCAATTGCCACTTGAGTGCCTATTTTCAGATTCAAATTATAAATGAGTCATTCAAATAAAATTTATTCTTGTGAGTGATATCAATCTTATTTGAAGCATGGTGAACAAATGTGGAAATTATCAGAAATAAAAGTAAATTTCTTTAAATATAAATAAATCCATATGAAATTATACCTTTGTTCATCAGATGATGTTCTAAATAAAAAACCTCACACACCTGAAATATCAGAGAGACTGAATTTCATGAAAATGCTTGGAAAATCTGAACTCTAGGGCCTTATTTATCTTAAATATTTCCAGTGTAAAAAGAAAATTTTGCTTACTTCTCCCTATCAAGTAAATATCAGTCATTACTTGTAGAGAAGCCATCACTCAAGAGTTAGCCCTCTACAATGGAGGCCACCAGCACATAGCCAGGGTTATATTTAAAACAAGGATCTAATTGTTGCTTTGTTCTGAATAAATGGAAAAATGATAGTTCCATAGAGTGGAGGTGTTTATGGAATAAGTGATATGTTAGTGCACTCTTCTTGTATAGGATATGGGGAAAGATCACATTAAGATACTTATTTAGGATACTTTTCCCATTAACTTATGTCATAAAGAAAAAAATATTAGGGACATTTATTTTTATGATAAATAACGTATGTTTTAAAAGCAATTAATTTGTTAGTACTAGGGTGTGAAAGTAATAAGAAGAGATTATCCTTAAAATGCCGTAAAATTTATTTCTTACAGGCACTCAGCCTATATATATGACTGATTGTTTTGATACAATAGCAATATTCATAATGCTCCTTTTTGAACATTTGCTTATAAAAAAAGAGTTAGTGCCCTGTGCTAAGTTTCCCTCATCTTTTGCTGTCCCTTTCAAAATCCAGCCATTTTAGATTTTGAAGGACTGCCATATACTGGGTAGATTACCCAGATTTCATCAGTAAAAACCTTAGGATTCTTCACAGGGTAAATAAGGGAACTCCCATCATTGCTGCAATGTGCCATCAGGCACTATAGATGATGCATTTACCAGCTAAAATTAGGTTTGTAAGATAAAAAGACATTTAGCTTGAAATTTCTATGGAGATCATAAAAGAAAAAGTTTCTGTATTAGGCCTCTTCTCTGAAGCAGAGGATATTATGAAAATCTATCTTTGTTTTCTGGCCTCAGATACAGAGGTGGAAAGTCCTGTACTGTCAGCTGGAAGCAAAGGAGGACACTGTGGTATTGAGCTCAGCAGACCTGGGCCAAGGCAGAGAGGAGCCCAATCTTGTCAGCCAGGATCATCAGAGACAAATCAGGTTATTAGGGAAGTATTGAGACAAAATGGACAAACTGGGAGTGAGATGCTGAAAGAGGGAAATCATCATTATGGAGTCAGAGGATTGAAAAGGAGAAAACAGGTAACTAATGGGGAACAGCCATGGAAAAAATTGGAGGGGAAGGAAAATAGTGGAGAAAGACTGCAAAAGCCTTTGTGACCGCAGTCATGTGCTCCTCTTCAGAAATTAGGGTCGAAGTAGACAC
Organism: Cettia cetti; assembly: GCA_013401135.1. Classification (NCBI taxonomy): domain Eukaryota; kingdom Metazoa; phylum Chordata; class Aves; order Passeriformes; family Sylviidae; genus Cettia; species Cettia cetti. The sequence continues at coordinate 21,748 of VZUI01045903.1, read as the reverse complement.
ACACTGAATGTCATCAACCTTCTACTGATGACCTATACAGACCATCACCATGATACAACAGTTTCCGTTTTATTTTGTGTTGCTTTAGTTTACATTTTAGAAAATAAACACAGACAATGACACATTGAGGAAATACAAAGTTTCCAAGTACTCAAAACTGAGAGGTAACAAGCAGAGCCTTGTGTCTTATGTTAAAGTATTACCTGTATTTGCTTGATCCAGGACCTGGTCCCATGGGTCTGCTCTCAAAATGGAGGTGATTGTCATCACAGTGCCTTAGGTTTCATTTTAACTGCACTGGAGGCTTTGAAAATTCTCTACCTTTCTCTCTATTAAATTAACACTATCTACACTGTGTACTTCAATTATTCATTGTATGTAGCCAAAGAATAATGAACACGTAACAACATCTATGCTATTTGAAGAACTGAGGATGAAGAAACTGAAGATGTTTCATGGTGGGAGACTGAATCAAAATGGCAGAGGTGACCTTAATTTAATTGCTTGGTCTTTTCTGACATCTTGATTTTGTCTATTGATTTTTTCTAGTCTGGACTATTCTTTGCCTTGACCTTAGATTCAGCAGTCTAAAATTGCCTGTGAAAAGTATGAATAATCATTGATAAATATGTCTCTGCAATCCAGTTGTTGGGTTTTCTAAGCTGAAGAGGAAACATTTTTTTAGAGCTGCTTTCTCATTCAAGTTTCACCAGAACACTCTGGCAGAGAAATTCTGCCTCACTGCCTGATTTGTATTGTTCCTGCAGCTTTATTGCTGTAGTCACAGAATTTTTACTAGTTGGACTTTAGATGTGCATCTTGATTGTAACTAGACAATCAGTGGAAAGATTTTATTCTTATAAGCACTTCATGAATGAAAAGCAGATACTTTTGATTCAATTGTGTTCTTTATCCTTTATTTTTCCTTGATCTGCCCTCCTAGCATCATAGAAGAGAGAAGCAATCTATTTAGGGAAAAAAGTACCTCATCATACCCCCTCAGTAAAAAGAGAAAGAAAAAAAAGTGAAAGAAAAGTATAATTGATTGAAGGAAGAAGTAGCAGAAATTAATGAAAATTTCCTTTAAGTAGAAAGTAAGAGTGCAGATGAGAAAAATGAAGTGAAAGAAACCTAGTGAAAAAAGATGGTGTCTCTGGGAGAGAGTGAATAGAACAGTTTGTCTGATATCTGGAGGCCTCAACATTTGCAGAATGCAACATTACTTTTTTCTGAACATTTCTTGTGTACTCAGCTGGGAAAAAATCCATCATGACATGTGCTTGGAGCTGTTGTGACAACACAGGTAAATCAGAAACACAGCCTAGCCAAAAAAAAAAAAAAACAAAACAAAAAAAACAAAACAAAACAAAAAAAAAACTGCTCTCTGGAAGCTGTATAAAGCCATCCTCGCCAAGGCTTTTTGCAGCCTTCTTTTGTCTGAACATCTCTCTGCCCTCTGGGAATGCTGCTACCATGGGACTGTAACTGTAATCCCAGAAGTCTGCTCCCATTGTGAACCACTACTTCGTTTTAGGTGACTATATTTAGCTTGAAACTACATCAATGTAGCAAATATACCAAACACAAGTATTAGGGTTGCAATGGATCAAAAATACTCTGTGTAATGCAGTTTCATTTATGTTACATCAGAACCCTGTGGACAGTAAAAAAATAAATATATAAATAGTACCAGAATAATTAATAGTGTAAATTTACTGTGTGCAAAGAAAGAAAGTGATTGAAAGTACCATGATAGCAAAAACAACTGAACAAGAAAACCAACAAAAGTTGACTTGCTAACTATCACTGCTGAGAAATGGTTAATGAGTTGTCTGTGTACCAAATGCCACTTTCAGAGGGTAGGGTACAGTTTATTCTGCATTGCTTGCTCCCTCCTTTCCCCCCTCTTTTCCTTATGTTAAAGAGATGAAACTAAATTATTTTCAAGAAGGTGGCAGCGTCTGTTTTTAGTAAATAATGCTATTTCTGCTTTTATTTTTTTCTCCCACTAACACAGAGTAACCTATGCAACTTCTCTTGAGGAAAGCATGGTCATAAATTTGTCAGAAAACAGAAAGATGACTGTGGCACATTGTCATTATGCTGCAATATTCACTGCATATTAAAAAGCTGGAAAGCTTTCCGGGAAGGTGAGGAAGATTTATGTGCTGTCTCTCTGGACCCAGAAGTAACCTCTTTTGGTGCAGTATAAACACATGGATATCACTGACAATTTAAATTCAACAGGTACACAGTGCCCTCTCACAAGAATTGCATTTAAATTTTATGGTAGGCACCATGAAATGCAGTGAATGTCTTTAAACTCACACAGCAAACATTTGCCAAAAGCTGTAGGTACATCCAGTGACAGTCATTACCTAGTAGTGACATGGTAGAATCAGTAGTGGAATAATTGATGTTAAGAGAATTGTCACCAGACTTCAGCAATAGCATCCCTCCAGGAAATACAAGGCAATTTATGCTATTTCAAGCCATTGTTCCAGACTGTAAACATGGAGAGACATTGCTTCATTGATTCCACAGTCATTTTATATTTTACAACACTGGGACTAGAGGCATTTTAAATATAAATTGTGAATCTGGATGGTGGCATGTTAAAAAAACGCATCTGACATAATGCAGCACTGTGCTCAGGTTTGTAATCATATTATAAACTTTCTCTGGCACTAAGACTCAGGCAAAGTAGATTGATTATATCTGGCAGTGATCAACCTTGGCTTTATGTGGACAATAGAAAAATGAATATCATTATGACCAGTCTCTCTGGTACTAATGATATTGTGGATCTTGTGGCTAATTATTGTCAGGCTACTGATGACTTTTTTAACAAACTAAGTAATGTTTTGAAAAACTACTTTACATTTGGACAGTGCTCTGGAAACCAGAATCAAAATCTGCAAAATCAGACACTTGGCTCAGTGGAGGTCCTGTGACCTCAGTAACTGGTGATCAAGTTTGTTATGTGTCTGAGCATGGGCCTAATTAATTTGTGTTAGGCATACAAGTTTGATGTTTTAGAACTGCTTTTTAAATTTTTTTCTGTCTTTGCATTTCACTGTGGTATAATTTTTCTCTGGTAGATCAAAACAATAGTAGTGACCAAATATCAAGTGACATTTTCATTCCGTTCATTTTCTCCAACCAGAAGAGAGAGAAGTACAGTATACCAGAGCTTATTGTCACCTCCGACTACCCCTAAAATTATCTGTCCTGTAGAGAGATATAATAGGTAGAATTACACTATTAAACAATTAATAGTGAGATATAAATAATTATAAATCTTTTCTTGAGATCTGCTGTTTACGAGTAGAGATAGCACATACCATGCTGAAAGGCGTTTAGGACTAGGAGTACCTGGAGTGTTTTGTACACCTGCAGGCCTGAAGTAAAATAAAATGAAGTCTAATAGCTAATACCAAAGAACATGAGGCACTCTGTTTTGTTACATGTGACATGTCAATGTCACCCTTTCTGTCCCTTTGTTCTTTGAAGGAGCACAAAGTGAGCTGCTTCCATGTCTTTGCTTGACTGGTTCTTCTGGCCAAGGCAGAGGCAGAGAGAGCCGGGTTCCTGACCTCTATTTTTACATCTGTTTCTTTGTGACAAGGCTCTGGCTGTTTTCACTATTAACTTTAAACAAGCTTTATGACTGGGAAAACCATTTCGTATTCTGATGTCTATGTCTTTTATAGGATTGCTCTAACTTAAGTTTTGATGTTAAGTTTATGACTTAAAATACTAGCAATCTCAGAATCATGCGACAGAATTCAAAATTAAGATATGTTGTTAGTATTAGACATTTTTGTATTCTGTTTAACTATGAGTATATTGTCTTTTGAGGCTGATGTTTGCATTAAAACTCTTATTGGTGCCAACAAAAGCAAAGCTTGCCTGCTTAACAATAGGAACCCTGTTATTACATCTTGATGAGTGCTAAGAGAAAAATGTCTCCCTGCTGCCATTGCTCAATTAGGCTGGAAAAAGTACTGTGAAAGAAAAACATGGGACCCATCACAGCTTATCTGTGAATGTGGCCATATCAAGAAAGTGGGGATGTTTTTTGCAGCCTGTGACACAGAAATACTCCAGCATTTCTGGCTATTGTTAAGGAGCTGTCGGCATCATGATAGCCTGGCTCCACTAGATGTCCATCCAGAGAATGTAAGGGGTTAATGCAAAATAAAAGAGATGGAAATTGGAAGACAAGATGAAAGAAATTTAAGCAATTAGTCAGCACAAATGGTGCTGAGCGTCTTAGCAGATTTAACATTTATTATGAGCAAGAACAGAAGTATCTTAGTGACTTTGCGGTAGGAGAAATATAAATAGAAGCAAGCAGTTATAAAAGCAGTTGAAAGGAGAACTAGAAAACACATGAAAGACATTGGAATCACTTAATCTGATTACAAAGAAGTAGGAACCTCAACATTAAAGCTAAAGTTAAAATTCTCAAAATTAATTAAGAAAATAAAAATTAAGATGAACTAGGAAACAGCCATCCTCAATAACCAACCTAATTTAGTTAGAGGAGGGTTTTTTTTGTTGTTTTGTTGTTTCTCTGGGTTTTTTTAATAAACAAATTATGAAATCCAGGAGAATACATGGACTTATTTTCTTTCTTCCTTTGGCTTATGTGGACTGTAAATCAGTTGCCTGCTTACCCTTTCTCATTTGAATCACCTCTTTGTTCATTGGGAAAGGGTCTTAAAAACTCCTTCATTTTCCTTGTTTCCTGATGGATTGTATCATTGCAATTTTATTTGGGAAAAACATAGAACAAGGGAGGTGATGGTAGACATAATGCAGAGTCTTATTTTTAGATCCCTCTTTTGTTTTGGCACAGTTCAAAATTGAGAGTTCTTGGATGTGAACCAGCCCTTTGAAACTTTTGATGAGGTTCAAATCTGATGAATCCCACCCTTAAGCATTACCCACCCACCCTGTTCAGTTTGAGCCCGCATTTCTCCCATTATATCTAGAGGCAAGATCCAGCAATGTTCTGGGAAAAGTCTTGCACATTGCTGCTACCTTCCCCTCCTTACAAAGAGGTAACCCATTTTCAGCAGTCATGTTTGAACGTAGTCTGAGGTCTGATGCAAATGAAAAAAACCACTTAGAGTTGACATTTGTTTGGCTGAATCTTTGGTGATACATTACTTTGGCACTGCAGATGTCTCAGATACACTAATGAGGTTGTAAAGAGAGTCATCAGCATTTGTGGTTGTAGGTGCGGTATGTTCATAAGAGGTACAGTTTTGTGGTTTTTTTAAATTACTCTTGGGGTTTGTCTTAATAAATTATTCAAAAAAATGCATTATGAGTACATCAGTTTTTAATGCAAAAAATCCAGCCTCTTTGCCAACAATAAGCTCAATTGCAATAGTTAAAGAGAGGAGACCCTAGTAAGTAGTATTAAACCCTACATAAAAATGGAGGAAAAAAGATACTTGTCTCAAACAAGACAAGAAAGAAGAATTAATGTAAGTAGCAGAGCAAGGAATGCTGAGAAGTCAAATGGATAGAAAGCCACCATAGAGAAACAGCACTAGTTTTCTCCAGTGATGAAGGACCAACAGACTAACACAAACTTAGACAGGAATAAAACCTAATATGAGGAGTTTCCCCTATGTATCATGTTGCAGAGAAGCCACGATGTTCTACCATAGCCTAGATTTACTGAGAGTCGAGCAAGCATCAGCCTAAGTACATGTAAGGACTCCTGCCTTCACTAAAGCTCCTCAGACTACACGCAGCCAGCTAACTCCCTAAGAGGTTCTCACAGCTAGAAATGTGGGTAAAATGCAAGTATTGATTAACTGAAATTATCAAGTACTTGATAACTGATAAATTGTGATAAGATTACCCAGGAAAAGTTCCAAGACTTTCCATTTAAAGTGCTGTTTGTGATAGGCAAAAGGAAACAGACAAATATAGACTCTGTATGTTTCTGCTTGGGTCCTCCTCATACTGCATCTTCTTCTGGATTTACAGTACCTTCTAAATGTTCCAACAGAGTTTACACTTCGTGCTGGATCAGTGAGACAGTAAAAACTCAATGTTGGGGTAGGCCCTTGTGTTCAGAAGGCAAAACTTTCAGGTTTCGTGGTCTGCTTCCTGTCTTTCCATAATAAAATCAGAAAAAAAATGGTGGGGAAAATGACAGGTGATAAGGAAATCAGTCAAAAAATTGATGTTTAATAAGTTGATGTTCATTTGAGTGAAACGGAACAATTAGCCAATTAGTGTCATTTGCATTCAGCCTGTAGTGTAAGGTAATGAATTTTGGCTCTTGAGATAAAATTAATTCTGCTAGAATGAAATAGAATAGAAATATTAGGGTATAATATTTTAAATTTTCAGGTATAGTTAATAAACAATTTTCAGCAGCGAATAGGACAATCTCCACTATAATATAATTACACTTTCATGGATGTCTTTGTTCTAATAGAGCTGCGATGTGGATTGCAAAGCTCACAGCCGATTTACAGTAAATATCTTGACAATCAGCGTATGTCCACCTCATCCAAATGGATCTTTCTTTGTAGTCAGAGAAATATTTGATTTCTAAATGACTTCTAAACCAAGTGACAAATACTTTAAAAAACTAAAGCCTTAAGAAAAAGAAAAGGCAATTTTTTTTTACTTTTTGTCCCGTTTTCATTGCTAGAAATAGTCATTCAGCATCAGTACAAGAAAAGCTACATTTCAATCAAGGAATTATCAGTTCAAATCCAATTGCAATTTTCTAAACCATTTTCCTATTAAAAACTATCCTGACCATGTAATCGCATTAGCTGTTGACTGGCTTCTATCTGGGCAAGGCAGAATGTCATGATTGATGCAGAAACTTGGCACATGCTGGCTCAGGCCAAAGAGCATTTCTAAAAGGATTATCCACAGAACAGCCCTTGATACAGGATCACAGAATAATCCACAGCTGTGTTTGCCTATCACTACACTTAATGCTTTTCATGGCTATTCTATGGAGAATTACTAAAAAGCATTTTGTAGATCTATTCTCCATCTCTTGAGTACGTGTTTTGGCTTTATGTTTTCTTTGTAGATGCAGAGTGGATCTATACCACCAGATACTCTTTTTTAGGTCCAACTATTATTGCATGGATTAAAGCAGGAAGACCTTAGAAACTGTACATTTAGAATATATAAAAAAATTATGCAAAATATACTCAAAAATAGATGAAAATGCACTCAAAAAATAGAGGAAAATTTTAATTCATGATGATGTGTAGATTGTCATCTAGAAAATAGCTGTGTGGTATAGGCAGGTGGACCACATCAAAGGTACGAGATAGATCAGTTAAAGGTCATCCTGTGAAGATATGAGGGTGACCGTTTAAGTGCATACATATTCCTTCCAGTTCAGTACAAGAATAAACTCTATTAGCATAAATTTGCATATTCTGATACACTTCTCCCAGCCTAACTAAATTTTCTTTGTAATATCAGCATTTTCAGTGGGACTGCATCCTGATGGCATCAGTCACGCTCTCTAATTTTATGGTGGTGGTTTACCACTTGAGGACATCTCCAAGCTTCCTTCTCCTTTTGGGGTTCTGCGTTAGTGTACTTTTTTCCTGTGGTCTTCAAGGGGGTTAACCTAAATTGCATATCTTGATCCTGGCAGTGCCAAGTACATTTGCTTCCCAGACCACACCTATAGACCTGGAAATATAATGAGAGCACTCCACCAGCTCAAAATTGTCTTCATATGTCTTGCCCTTCAGAAGAAGGGTATGAAGAGAATCCTTGTTATTCAAAGGAACCTTAACAGTAATCAGGACACAGCCTGAGAGAGTAGATGACCCCCTCTTCTTCAAGGCATGGCATGAAGAGGAAAGAAATTGCACAGGAGACCCAATCAAACAGAAAAACAGCAGGTCTGGAAAGCTTCTGGAGTAGAGTAGCAGGCATGCAGAACACAGCAGACTCACAGAAAGGCAGTGTGCTGGCAGGGGCTTGGCATTGCATCTATGTTTCAAGACAAGAAGAGAATTTTTAGTTCCTTTAGAAGTTTACTTATTGAAAGAGCCTTTATTATGGTAACTCTGTGATCACTGCCCTCTGAAAAATTACCCAAAGAATGTATTTGGAATTAGCCGGTGAACTTTGTTCTGTGTTGCCAGCATATTTTGTTTGAACTTCATGCACAAACATGCCCATTTCTCAATATAACACTCTTTTTTTTTTTTTTTTTTTTTTTTTTTTTTTTTTTTTTTTTTTTTTTTTTTTTTTTTTGCTTCTCATGTAATTCTGCAGCTGCCTGAGAGAAAAAGCAAAAAGAACCATTTGGTCTTGACACTTCTAAATATCCTTTCCTAGTCAGAAGAAGAAAAATAATCGGTGATAGCATACTCAGTGTGTGTTTAAGTCATCCAAGTTTTTAAATATATCTTGCACTAACATCAAATCTAAAGTGTGTTTATGTAAAAGATTTGCTTTACTCTGTGTGTGTATAAAAGAAAATACTTAAATCACTGAATCTACTAGAATAGAAAACTGATATTCTATTAATCATTGCACTCACTCAAAATATTTGTACATTTATAACTGGCATAAAAATCAGAGAACAAAATTAGGTGAAAGGATGAGAGTGACTCGTGCTGTAATGTGGTTTTTCAAGGTTCAGCATGTGGATACTCTGGCAGACAGAATTGGATTAAGTTTGTCTTTTGAAATGCTTTCCAAAATATTTTGAAAACATTTGTGTTACAATATAACACAAATCCAGCTAATTCTGAAATAGATGATAAACATGATTAACTTTGTAGTGGAAGCTATTCAGAAAGCTTTAGGCAAAAACTGTTGCCATCCTGATGAATAAAGAACGGGATAATATCACTCTAATGGATATTTTTGTATTAGTGTATGTCATAAGGCTTTGTAATTAAATAGTCCCTGATCAAATTGCATATGCCAGTTTTGACAGCATGTTGTTTTAAAAATAAATTCCCTTTCATCATGATCTTCAGACACCTACACACTGATAATATGTAGATAAATTTCCACTCTGGCCTTTCAAAGAGACCACACAAACCCCAAGTTTTCTGGATCGTGACCGTATTTAACCCCCCAAATTGTATGTTATATAACTGTTCTGGGTTTAGTTTTAATTATTTTACTTTATTTCTGTTTTCTTTTGCTGTGCACACAAATAGACTGATGGGCAATTTGGACAAAAATTCCATTTGAGCCATGAATGTGAATCCAGATTAGACTGTCTCAGACACTTTTTGTGTGTATGTATATCTGCACTATTGCTACAGATCCCCCCCTGCTTTTATTTTTTAGTGTGTATTTATATCTGGACTATTGCTACTGCAGCTAGTATAATGCAGGGACTTCTTTAGCTCAGAGGACCGTGGATTTCAAGGTGTCCTTGTGATACCAGAGACCAGTTTTGCAATGAGTGTGGTATCATACAGTGCTAGATAAAAATAGCTGATTACAAAGCTTTCATTCTTGTCAGTACCTGGGAAAATATCAGTACAATCTTCTGTGGTCAAATCCTTCCACTCTTGACTACAGAAAGAAAGATTTTCCTGTATAGTGTCTACTAGTTTCTTCAGTTTGTATCACAGGGAATTAAGTACTCTCTATATAAATAAGCAAAGCAAATATCAATGACAAAATGACAGTTTATCTTTGTCATAAGGGTGTTATACTTCAATAACAGATGGATAATAAATACATGTCTGTAGATTCAGAGTGGTTAAGACCATAACGCCAGACCTGCTGCCTAGAGAGATTCTGAACTCTCCACCCAGGAAGCTGTTCTAACCTGGACTGGATGAAGCCAGAGCAACCACACCCACTTCAGAACTTCACAGATTTGAGACCTCCAGAGTTCCCTTCCATTCTACATACATCCATGCTTACATTTATATGCTTCTATTTTTATACGTATATATGTGTGCATATTTCTTAGCAGTTCATCTTGACAAAATAAGAGCTCTAGTGATCAGACTTTTCACATTCCCACTTTTTCAACGATGTGTGTACCTGGACATTTTAACACGGATTTAATACCTGTATTTTAATACCAAATTGTTGTTGTTGATTTCTTTTGTTTTGTGGGGGTTTTTTTTGTTTGTTTGTTTTGTTTGTTTGTTTGTGGCCTTTTTTGGGGGGGAGGTGGTGCTTTTTGTTTGGGGTTTTTTTTTAGTTTTTTGGCTACTTCTGTATTTATTCTTCATTGCTATCCAACTAGCATTCTAGTCTTCTAACAAATAGTCTTCTGCTACTTTTGCTGATCATTCTTTCCAGCTATTTCTACAGCTTTAAGAATGGGGCTGTCTGTATTCAGTCATGCAAGATAATAGACAGGGACACTTCGGCCATGTAGTTCAAAAGCCTGTTTCGAAGTAGTTGTACTTGGGGACTGACTGTGTAGCACAGGAATTCCTCTTACAAAATTTAGAAATTGGACAGTACTGTACTATCACTCCTGAGCTCTGTAACAGGAGTGCCATAAGACCATTCTTAATGTGTGTAACAGGAAACATCCCAAGCTGTTCAATAGTTTTTATATATGCCCTTTTGCCAAGCTGATAATTTGTCTTTTTGTTCTAATTCTGTTTTGGTGAAAGGTGACTGATTTATGGTACAGAGAAAACTGTCTTCTTGGATTTTAAGATTTTAGCCTGCTGATTTGGCAATCAAAGAGGTATTTAAAGGAAAGAAATTATATTTGTGTGGCAAGATGTCCTTGGGTAGAAGAGGACTGCTTCATTATTATGTCACCTCATACAAGATGACATTTCATTTATATTGCTTCTCCAAATTGCTTTTGGCACAGAATAAACTGGGGTAACAGAACTCCATGTTGGTAAAAAAAAAAAAAAAAAAAATAAATCATTGTCAGAGAATAAGAAGTGAAAATAAACTCCCCAAGTAGAGATGGCAATGATGAAGGTAGGCTGCAGAGCTATATTTCTAAACAAGGCAAATCCTAATTCTGTTTTATTGCAAAGTAATTCTGTTTAAATGCAAAAGTCTTCCCCCTCACTCCTTTCTATTCTTCCCCCTTCTCTCTTAAATAAATAGTGCCTGAGAATTGTTACATGTTACTTGTCTCCACAAGTTACCAGTTGTAGTGACTTTGATATGCACAACCTGGGTGGGAAAAATTATAAATCAAAGTTTTTAGCTATTGAATAAAAGCTCTGATTAAATTTTTATATTGAAGAAATTTTAAAAAACCCAAAAAACAGTACTGTAGCTTGAAAGTCAACTTCTTTAATTAAAGAAAAAGATGAAATTTAAGATTAGGACAATGGATTCTACCTGACAGGTGAGAGAAAACAGTTGTTGGACTTGCTGTCATTTATCAGCAGTTTGAATCTCCATGAATAGCTATTGGCTTTCATTGCTTTATTTTGGACATTGCATAAAAAAAAGCATGGCCTCAGTCTAATATTTAGGGATGAATTTCCATCTTGAAATTTAAACTAAAAGTATGCAAACTGTTGTAGTCATTAGAGGACAATTACATCCCAGTGGGATATTTCAGTTACAGTGATAGTCTGGTATTGTTTATTTGGTGCATTCATTTGGATTTCCTGGGTTCTTGGTTTATCTTTCTCTGGAAGTCTTTAAGGTAAGTATTTCATACTGTTATTCTTTATTTTGAAATACAGCAAAATCTGATACCAGATAATTTTTGACAATACTTCTGACTGAATTGAAATATTCTGACCCCTAAGGGTAAAAAACAATACCAGAAAAAAGAGGTAATAATCTTTGATTACCATATAAAATGACATTTACAGAAGCAAAGCTGAATTATAAATTTCCATCTATGTCCAAAGAAATTGTTCAGCCAAAAAGGCATAATAAAAGTTCAGCACCTTTCCTGCTGCTGTGAATAGGCATATGCCCATTTCAGTAATTTTGTAGGAAATGAATATTGAATATTTTTACTTGTGAGTCTACATGCATTTGATTACTATTCCTTTGTTTCAGTGCTTCAGAAATCTTAATTCAGTGATATTTATATGAAGTGAGGGCAAGTATCCTTTTGACCAATCCAAGTATAAAATGTGATGCACAGTGCATGCCAGAGCCTGCTCTATTTTCCAGTCTTCTGTGCTTTGAAATAGGTTTTGTTTTCATTTGGCAAACTGGCAGCACAGCTCCTTACAGCTGTTACAACATTTTCATGGCAATGCATATTATTATGGATGCACAGACTGTGCTTTATACACATGACAGATTTTTTTTAAATCTTCAACCAGTATGATTTTTATCTTCTTTACACAACAGAACACCTCTAATCTATGTGCAGTAGGTATAAACATGCATAGAATTTTAATGAAAAATGACTTCTGCATAGTATGCCTATTGTTTGTTTTGAACACCAAAAAAATTCTACACTTGGATTTTAATGTATGAAAAATTTTGAATTCAGTTCTGCTGACTCTCTTCCTTATGTTCATTTTCTACATAATTTAATGGAATTGCATTGTTTAGTATAGGATTATTAAACCATCCCACGATTTTTTTCTGTCTGCAAGAGTTATCTACTAAATCTTAAATGATTTAGTAACTGCTATAAAATATGTTTAGCATTAATAGAAACACACATACTTAATTTCTAAAACATTTTTGTCAGGTATTGCTCTAAGGCACAGTATGCTGAGGAATAAACAAACAAATAGATTGGTTTATTTATAAACCATAAAGTCCAAAGCAAGCACCTAAACTAAACACCTAATTAAAACACTAATTCTTCCATTCCACATAGTCTAAGAGGCTCCCATAGGAGTACATGCAGCTGGGAGGCATTTCTGAACAGGGACATGCAAATAATTGTTTGGGTTTTCTGTTTGTTTATTTGTTTGCTTTGTCATCAAAAAACTGATTTCAGCCTCTGTGCTGCTCCAGTGGAACCCTCTGTGTTTCTTTGTTTTTCATAGACACAAAATGGTGGCCTTCACTTTTCAAAGTCCGTTTCAACCATCCTACTCCCAAAAAACTACCCTTTCTAAATATGTTCAGCTGTTCTTGTGGTAATGCATAAATTCAGTTTCTTATGAGATACCTCGAAATAAATTGATAGGGCCTTATTCTGACTAGAGCTATATTTCAGGTACAAAAATCCCACAAACTGACCTCTAAGAGGGAACAACAGTCACAATTATTTTGACTTACCAGATATTAATTCAAGTTCTTTGCCTTGTGCATGATCTAATAATCTGGCACATTGAAAAAATAAAGATTTCAGCAGCAGAAATATGTACCCATAATGCTGTCTGACACAAATGTGTGCAGCAGTGATTATTCTTGTTTGCTCATCCCTGAAGCTTCACAGATTTGAAATATGGAAATACTTTGCTCTTCTGGAGACACAATGCATCTTACACCTCCCCAACACACTGATGTCTAGGGAACATAAATCTACAGTGTTACTGAACTAGTGAAGGTATAATTCATTTTCCTTAAATAAAAAAGCCTCAAACATTGGGTAGATCTGTACACTATGCAATTGTATATTTAGCTGACCCAACAAATATTAACACTACTAATTTAAACAGGGACAGATAAAATGTGTTCTGCCTGAATAAGCAACTAGTTACAACAGTTTCATAGATGAGGTAATACTCTAAGATAAAATCACTTTTTTTTTGTTTTGCTTGTCTCTTTCTTATCCAAATATTTGTCACTCTAAGAACAGTAAGAAAATACTGAAAGAAAATAATTGTCCTCCTGAACAGTAATATAGCAGAAACTCTTATATTTTAATTACATATTTGCCCATTAGCAATCTTTGATGAGATTAAGATTTGAGTTTTTTACACATATGGTCTTCTATGGATTTTTTTTTCATTGTGTGACTATGTTCATTAAAATAAAATTTCTTTTTTCTTTGGCCAAGGTAACTGATTTAAAACTACATGCCTACAGAGAGCATGCAAGTACACCATTTAGTATGGCTGAAACCTAAGAGAACCATGCCCATTTTTGGCTAGTCACAGAAGTCAGCTCTGCTACTGGCCAGCAGAAAGTTTGTAAGAATATGTCCATAATCCATGGATTTTTATATTATAAAAAATTTTATATTTTTATATTATATTTTCCCTTCTGTATTTATGACTCTGCAGAACTAAAATATGAAACACATCCACAAAACACATCACAGGGAAGGTGTAAAACACAAGCCTAAAAACTAGAACAGCCCAAATTGCATTTATTTTTAAGGGGAGCCTGGATATACCAGTACATTTTCAGACCAAATGAAACCATATTGTGACTGAAGGAACAAGAAAAGTACCTGCAAAAATTTTTGTAATTTATAACTTCTGTAGAACATAGTCTGTTATATCAAAAACCCCACAGGTGCTAGACATATTTTCTTCTACAAGTTTTTCAGAGATACCAGAGAAACTTGAAAGACATTTTTAAATTATGGGTTCATTCAATAGATGCAAGTGTTACTGTACTGGAGAATGGTTTGCTGTGTTTTTGAGATAAAATTTCTCATCTTTGTGTGTGTGAGTATCTTGTAGTCTATTGTGGTTGCCATAAATTGTGAAATTACTTGCACTGCTGTTCAAGGCGTCTTTTTTTATGCCTGAAGGTATAAAAATTCAATCAAACAGGGACTATGAACTCTTCCATCCACAATGCAGAAACCAGATTGCGTGACCAAAAGATGTAGCAGATAGAACACTGAATTGTTCCTCAGAAGTTTCCATTGTCCACTTTAAGAGTCAGTAAGATCTAGCCCCTCCCTTGCCCCCCTCATCTGGGGTGGCAGAGGATAAATAAAACATTTAAGAAAAAATGTATTTTGAGAATGTGTCATGTATTTCATTAGCAGCACAGTTCTTTCAAGAAATATTGTATTAACAGCTAGTGTCCCAGTTGTGTTGCTAAAATATTTGACATAGATACCATGTGTGAATTTTCAGAGTACAAGTCTTGACTAATTACTGGGACATTATATTTAATCAATAGAGTCCCGTTAAAATGCTAAATTCCCTGTGTTTCTAAGCCTATAAGTCTTACAAATATAAATGACTTATGTTTCCATTGTGCTTTATTTCAGTAGTGGTCAGAAAAGTAGATTGTTTTTCTTTATAAGATTGGTATTTACTGTATTCTATCTTCTTATTGATGATAACGGATTCTGTCATTCCCAAGGCTGTATACAAAGATGACAGGACTTACGTGCATTGGCACTGCAAAATAAGCACATCAATTTCAGTATTTATGTGTGTGTGATGCTTTCCACAATCTGTACCTTCTATAGGATTAATTTCTTTGATATGTGAGAAACAATATTTCTTAGACTGTATAGAGACATTTCAAAATGCCTTTATTGAAGAAAGAACAAAGAATAGAGGTAGAGTGACAAGTAGATTTATTTATTATATGTGATTAGTATAATTAAAAATATATTTTTATGAATAAAAATAGAGTGATCTAGAAGAAATATCTGTGAAGGAAAATAACTTCTCTTGTGTCTTGGCTATACAGTCATCCAGTTATAAGACAGAGGAAAAATGTTCTCTCTTGCTCAATTCTATATGTGGTTTGCTGGACACTTCCCTAGAAGATGATATCACTGATAAAAGACAAGAATCTCATCTGAGAATTCTAACCATTAGGGTATAGAAAAGCTGAATGGTTAGGTACATGTCAAAATTACATTCTCCTACTTTTTACAAAGCATGAACCTATACTAGTTATGGGGCAAAGACCAGGAGATTCCTGGTTTGGATTCCCCAAATGTGGTGGGCTTAACATATCCTACCAGCTAGCTTCAGGCAGTCTCTTTGTTAGTGTTTCCTTGTCAGTGTGCAGAACTGCTGAAGCCATCGTGGGAGACATTTAAATTTTTGTGTCTATTGTGTCCTAACTGGACTTGAAGTCTTGACAATATGGGTGAATACAGACACATTTAAGTTACATTTTTCCTTCTCTGGGGTGTTCAGACAGGCAGAGACAGAGGCTCACCTTTAAATCACCTTTAAACTGGTATGGAGCTTTTCTACAGCCTAACCAAGAAGGCAAGTAGAGGGCTGTCAGGACGATTTGAAAAAAAAAAAAAAAAAAAAAAAAAAAAAAAAAAAAAAAAAAAAAAAAATTTGAGAAGTCCCCACTCTCTGTTTAACAGCATCAGGACTCACCTTCCTAAGGACACATGCCCATGGTTCAGGTATTACAATAGTTGTCTGCAGCCCACTCCAGCCTTTAAAGAGATTGAAAGAACATTGAGAAATGAAACAGGTTTGAGCAAAACTTTGTGATACATGAAGTTGAATTGGCATTTTGGGGGCCCTTGTTCATATATATAAATATCTGAAGGGAAGGGAGGTTATAAAGAAGAAAGAAATGGGCTGTTTGTCAGAGGTGCCCAGGGACAGAGAAAGAGACAATGGCCACAACATGAAACACAGGAGGTTTGCTTTGAATATCAGGAAATGCTTTTCAGAGTGATGATGGCTGTGCATTGGCACAGACTGACAGGTTGTGGAGTCTCTGTTCTTGTAGATATTTAAAATTTGTTTGGACATGGTTCTGGATATGGCCCAACTCTAGGTGACCCTTTCATGGGCAGAGGGATTAGACCAGATGACCACACGATGTCCCTTTCAAACCCAGCCATTCTGTGACTCTACTACCACATGATGTGTGTTTTCTCAACAGGATTTTAGAGTTATGGTTTCTTTCACTGATTCATTGTTGCAAAGATTGATATCTAGGTCTTAATACCATGGTGTACAGAGAAAAAATATGCACATGGCACTATTTTTATCTTATAATTTAAATAAAGATTTAATCTCAACACTTGGCTGCGTTTCTTGGGCAGGAATGTATCTGCTAAGTAGTGCAATCATTGGAACTAAATATTCTGTGCAAGTTGGAACAAGAATTAGGACAGGAAATGGAATGGAGTTTTCCCATTCAAAAGGTATATTTTTCAACTTGTAAATTCCAACTTCATTAAATTTTTCACTCCACATTTATTTTCATTTAATATTAAAAAATATTGTAAATTGAATCATTAGACATATTTATGTCATATGACCAACTTGAGCTTTAACTAACTGTAACTCATTGACAGAAATCCTTTAATACTAATCCATAGGAATGTTATTAGAAGAAGCATACTGTGAAACTAATTATTGATTATTGTTGAGTTACAAATATGCAACATCATCCGTACTTTGCAAATGTATGTGGATTTTTCATGTAAATATATGGCAATTAACTTTTATTGCATATTTACACTCCTCAACAGGCTTTTTATTTTTTAAAAGATTTTTCAGTGGTGAAAGCAATGATCTCAAGTACTCTACAATTTCCTTGACATGTCTTTGCTCTTAAATTGTTTGTATATTTTCTTTGTCTTAATTCTTCTTTGCTATTAAAGTAAATGAATTATGACTGTTCTATTCAACAAGGATCAGTTGCACAATTCTTTCTATCATAATATCAATAAACAGCACAGAATTTAGCTGGTATACCAGTGATGTACCACTGAGGGCACAAACACACCCTGCTAAGCAAAGGACATGGCTCAGGTAAAAAATGTAATTCCACATAAACCTTGCTTTTTTTTTTTTTTTTTTTTTTTTTTTTTTTTTTTTTTTTTTTTTTTTTTGTAGGTATGTTCATTTTAATACTTTTTGATCACAGTTTCTTCCTCACCATAATTTTCCATTACTGTGTTTTGTAATTTTATGTTTTGTGAAGACTGCAATACTCTGATTTTAAGAGTATATGACTGTCTCAGAAGTCCTTGCTAGCTTTGGTGAAATTATTTACAGGTCTGCAACATGACCACAAAATGGTAGTGATACATGACAGTTTTGCTTGGGTAGCATTTAGCATCCTATCCTACTTGCTTCAAAGAAACATAAGTGATCACGTAGAAACAGAATTGCAGATTAATTAATTACAAATTAATCCCCTAGGAAATTAAGAAAAATCACAGAATATTCAGTATTTTTAATTAACTATAAGATACCAAGTATGTGGAGAGGAAAAATAAAGCCACTGTGACATTCTTTAAAAGTTCCATTTTGCATGTAATTTATCATTTATAATCACAATTAGTGATTTAAGTAGTATTTGGGCAGATTATCACTCTATGCACTTCTTGCAGACACACACTCACAACTGTACATGTGCACACCTGTCTGGGAATCTGAGAAAAATACATTCTATGACAGGATGTTTATCATATGGCCCAGGCTCAGAGGAACACAGTTCTTCCGTTGTATGGAAATGCATAAGAAAACAATGTTCCTTGCTACAGTTCAAAATGTGACCAAGCATAAGACTCCCCTGAAGTTCAGAAGGTTTTTTGGGGTTTGTTGAACTACTTCTCAGTTAAGTTTTTCATGAGCAGCTGGGCTCATGGGTGAGTGTGACATACGTTTGTATGTGCATGTGATTTACACAAAATATGATGCAACATAGAAAAATAAAATAACCCCTCATCAGGAGCAACCAGCCCAACAGAACAGGGTTGGTGTGACTTTACAAGAAATACACCTAATGCAAAATTATATGTTTCAACAGTGGGAACATTTCAAAACCTTTGGCTGTGGTTTGGCATACTTGCTAATGAGATCCAAAGAGAAAACTCTGTGTTCCTGTCTTAGTTTCTTGTTTTTTTGGGTTTTTTTTTTGACCCTTATACTGATACTTAACAGTTGCGAAACTGTTGGATATGGATATTGGATATGCAAGGTTTTTATGTGAAAAGATTTAATGTTTTTAAAAAGAAAATTATTAGTTCTTGTTTCCCAAGAATAACATCATTTTAAGCAGGTGACTTTTGCCTGGATTCCCTGCAAGGGAAGGAGGTGTAATGATGTAGTGACAAAATTATTTCTGCGTAGGGTGGTGTGCAGTAGAAACATGATGGGCCATGTGCAGTGAGGTGAGAACAAAGCTGCTGCAGGTGTGCAGCTTTGCAAAGTGCTAATTAAAAAGCAGGTGAACACAAGTAAGGAACAGAGCTGGTACTTACAGAGGTGGTGGGGAATGAAGTTACACTGCAAACTCCATGACTTGCAATGCACAATGATAAAAGGGTCCTGATTCTTCTGTTTTGCCTGCCGTAGCCACAGCTGAACGAATTTAGTCCAGAGTAAATGTTCAATTATGTATCTTGGAAACAAAAATCCTACTCTGTTATGAAATGCTGACAAGAAACAGAGAAAGACTTCTCTTGTTAACTCACACGTGTTAAATTTTAAAATCTGTTGTAGGAAAGGGAACATTGACAAAGGTAGATGAGCTTTTCCAAAGTTTGTGCAATAGGCTGCTGAATTTAAACTGGCATTTGAATGTCAGCTGCCAAATAAAGCAAACCTGGTATTTCCTGGTGAAAAAACCACAAAACATCGATTTTAACTGTTATTATTAGGAAGGCAAAGTAGAAAGAAAATTTTTCCCATACTTCAAGTAAAAAATAAATATTTCCACCAAGACAATAAATAAAATTTCCAAGCATTTGCACAATCTAGTAATGAAACAGAAAATTGTAGTTGACCAATAAAATATTTCATTTTGATTGTCTGAAAGTCCTAAATTCCAATTTTGCTAGGTTTTTGCATTTTTTCATAAAAGTAAAATTGAAATTTAAAAATCATATTCTGAATCAGAAAAAGGAAGTTTTTACTGAAGATATGAACTGTGAATTTTAAAATTCAAAAAACATGGAAACATGAGATTATGTCTTTTTTTAATCCTCATGTTTTTCAGCATCTGTACACTTTCTCCAGAGACTAATTTTGAGAAGAATGTTTTTGCTGTGCATTAATAAGTAGACAGAGTATATTTGTTTTGGGGTATCCTTTGCATACATTATTTTCACATTCGACCTCTGAAACAATAGTTTTTGAAGAGAATTGAATAAAGTGGAATCAAATAAATTATTTAGTAATTTCTTTCTCATAAAAATTCTATGGTTTAATATATTCTATTTTATTTTGAAAAAAGTTGAATTTATTGCCATCAACAGAATTTGATTTATTCAAAAACCTCTTTTACTTGGCTTTAGTTGAATGTTTCAGATAGTTACTTTGTGTGTGTGGACTGTTTGTAAATTTAATGAATTTTAGTGCTTAGTTTTGATTGGTTATTACCTAAGCTCTTTTTATGTGAAGTACATTGATTTCAGCACCTAAACTTGATCAATATAAATTTCTCAGATGGAAGTGCTTTATTCTTGCAACAATTCAGTTAAAGTCATCCCATATTCTAAGTGAATAAATAAAGCATGGAAGATTTTAGTTCTGATACACAGAAAAGAGGATTTAAGAATAAGTAAGTAATAGAATAATGTTTTGAAATAGATGAGCTTTATATTAAAGCAGTTCAAGTAGGTGGCAATACCAAGGGCACATTTGTAAACAATGCTATAAATATAGATGATTTTTTTAAGTGGGCTAGAGAATATTCTGAGCTATCAAACATCCTTGGTTATTTTCACAGAGGTTTTTTTAGTTCTTTGATTTAGGTAGATGACTGAGATTAAACAAGATTTTAACGTCAGACAATGTAATATCTGTCAGAATCTGGGTATATATGATTCATACATAAATAGTCACAGATAGCTGGAAAAGCAGGGAGCTGAGCTGCAGTCTCCTGAGGCCCAGATTAATGCTCACTCCATTGAACAGCCTTTCCTCCTTCAGGTAAGTTAACAGTACTGGTCATGTTCCTAATTAAAGGGACATTAAATCTTTGCCTTGCGATTGTGTAACTGTACATTTCACCTTCAAGGTCTTGTATATAAATACCTGAAATAAAACCCTGCAAAATTTTTTTCTATTAAATCTATCTATAATTAGAGTCTCCTTCAGATATATGCTGTGAGTGATCTCAAAAGATCATGGTTCAGTTAAACTTGTATTTAAGGGACAATTATTTTGCAATTCATTGTATTAGATAACAGCACACTATGTTACACTAATGTAGAATTTTCCACTACAGAACCTTACAGATTTATTGTGAATTAGTTTAATAACTCAGAGAAAATCAAGGCAGAGTTTGGTGCTCAGTCTTAAAATCAGGAGAGCCACGTAGTAATGGTAGTAGTAAGGGAACATGAATGAGGCCCAGAGAGCAGAAGCTCTACTTGAACAGCTATTGCATCTGATGGACAGAACACTGAGAAATCCCAAGTGTTTCTATGAACTCCCAGGGAAATTAGTTTGGGGTCATGAAAAATTAATTTTGCCTTCTAGTGTTGGCTGAATGATAAGAACAATAGTTTGGGGGTGGTTTTGATGTTAGTTTTCCTCATAACAAGTAGCATGATCACGTATATAGGCAAGGCAGAGCTGCCCTGAGCTGAGACAATGTTCCTGAAGTCAGTCTTCTCGGGTTCGGTGGGTTTCCCAAGATTTAGGTGGTTTAAAGTCCTTTGCCCTCTGGAAAGCCCCAAGCCAGATGCAGGAACAACACAGAGTCCTCAGATGTTCAGTTTTCATGGCTTTTTGTGTTGTTTATTATCTCTTATCATTTCTCTCTGCCCTGTGCTTGGCCAAGGTCTTCACAGCACGGGCATCAGGTGAGGACTCCTCCCCATACGGGGACTCGTCACCTTTTATACAGATTATTATGTATCTATTATTTACAATTTCATACCAATATCTACCTACTATATCTGCCTACATGTCACTTCAACACTGACCCAATCCTTCTAAAGGTACTTTGTGCCACCATCACAGCAGAAGATGGA
>VZUI01045900.1:0-26700 GCA_013401135.1 Cettia cetti | reverse complement strand
CTCCTTCTCCTTCTCCTTCTCCTTCTCCTTCTCCTTCTCCTTCTCCTTCTCCTTCTCCTTCTCCTTCTCCTCCTTTTTCTCTTCCTTCTTCTTCATCTCTCATTCTCCTCTTCCTCCTTTCCTCCTCCTTCTCCTCTCCTTCCCTCCTCTTCCCCCTGCATTTGCAGCCAGGCCCATGCAGGACACACTGCCATGGCCTTGTCCCCACCCGGCTGCACCTCCAGCTCCCTCCCTGTGCTCCTCACTTCTCCGCCAGCCTGATGGGTGGCACCCACCGGTGTCTCCTGTCACCCTTGGGTACTTCCCGGGGCTGGCACCCCTTCTCCCATCCCCATCTTTTCCCAGCTCCTCCCGCCCTGGACCAAAGTGCTGCGGATCATGCCCAACCTGCCCTGCGTGGTGCAGGCAGGGGCCATGGTCTTCTCCAGGGGCAGCAACGCAGGTGACCAGGAGGCCACGCTCCTCAAGAGCCTCCTCTCCTCCTGCGGCCTCTGCGAGGAGGTCCCGGAATCCTACATCGACATCCACACCGGCCTCAGCGGCAGCGGCGTGGCCTACGTAAGCCAGCGGGACAGGGGACACTCTCCTGGGATTTGGGGTGCCCCCCTTGCTCCAGGCTCACCCCTGGGTGCTCCCCTCTCCCCAGGTGTACCTGTTTGCCGAGGCGCTGGCCGAGGGCGCGGTGAAGATGGGAATGCCGGGCGCCTTGGCCAGCCGGATCGCGGCGCAGACGCTGCTGGTGAGTCCTTGGCACACGCTGGCACTGCTCCCCTTCCCTCCTGCCCCTGGGCTCCACAACATCCATCAGGATGAGGTGCTGGAGGCTGCTCTGCCTCAGTTTCCCCTCTTGGAAGCCAAAACAAGGCCACCAGAAGGGCGAAGGGCACGGCGGTAGGACAGTCCCTCACCATGGGGGTGTTGGGATGGTGATGCCATCCAACCGTGGAGAGTGGGAATTTGGGAAGTCCAAAATCTCACCTTCTTGGTGTCCTGGTGTCCCGTAGGGTGCAGCAAAGATGCTGCTGGAGACGGGGGAGCACCCGGCGAAGCTGCGGGGGGACGTCTGCACGCCCGGGGGCACCACGATCTACGCCCTGCACCAGCTGGAGAAGGGAGCGCTCCGGGCCACCGTCATGGATGCCGTGGAGGCGGCCACCAACCGGGCGTGTGACATGGCCAAGGACTAGTGGACGAGCTCCTTCTGGGACAGGAGGGGTGATGGGGACCAAAGCGAGCTCCTCTGAGGAGTAGGAGGATCCTGACATCTTCAGGAGAAGCTGGGTGAGGGTGGGAGGTGGTGTGGACACGTGTTACCTCTGCAGGGCTGGAACCAAATAAACGTGGCCTGAGCAGTGGGGAGTGTGGCTTTTTGTGCTCCCTGGGGGCCTGGGGGGCTGTGGAAGCCACCAGGGGGTCGTTTCCGTGGGGAGGTGACATCCATGATTTCCAGGGATGGAGCTGGTGCCATGCTGGCTCTGTGTTCACTGGGGATGGTGCTGGCACCAAGGTCACCAAGCATGAAGCTGGTGGGGGACGTGTGGCACTGGGGAGAGATTTTTGGGAATGAGGTGATCCCAATTTAACCCTGCTGGGGCTGGGAGAATGGCTGCATCCCTATGTTCAGAGCCACATCCATGAGGATGCTGCCCACATTCCAGAACTATGGGCAAGAGCTCAAGCCAAAAAATCTGCACCATGATCCCTCCCTGGCACCAGGGAATGGGATGGAAGCCCTGATCTGCTCCCAGCTCTGGGAATATCCATCAGGATAACCTCCATCAGGAGAGGATCTGAGCCTTTTCCATGCCCTAAGTAAGCTCTGTTTGCCTCCAGGCACCTGCACAGATGCAATTAGCGATGATTAGGGAACTGCTTTGAGCATGAAAAGGTATTTTTGGGACAAAATATCGCTGATGGGAACATCTGGATGCTGAGCCCACACTTTGGATAAGGGAGTGCCAGGACAAGGGGGAATGGCTTCCCAGTGCCAGAGGACAGGGTTAGATGGGATATTGGGAAGGAATTCCTCCCTGGGAGGGTGGTGAGGAGCTGGAAAGGATTTCACAGAGATGCTATGGCTGCTCCATCCCTGGAAGTGGCCAAGGTCAGGTTGGACTGAGCTTGGAGCAACCTGGGGTAGTGGAAGGTGTCCCTGCCCACAGCAGAGGGTTGGAATTTGATGGCCTTGCAGGTCCCTTCCAACCCAAACCATTCCATGATTTGATATTCTCACCCCCCCAAACCAGTTCAAAGGCCTCCAGCCCAGCACCTTCTGCTGATCTTTGCAACATTTTTGTCACACAACTGAAACCTCCTTTCATTCACAAACTCCTGTTTGAAATGAGCCACATCTCAAGCTCCAAAATCTTTTCGTGGGGTGATTTTGGTGCAAAAGATGATAAAAATAAACAGAAACGTGATTTTACATGATTACACCCCACTGGCATGAAGAAGGCCACACTGGGAGGACACAATCCCATGAAGGTCCCCCTGGTGCCATCCCAAATCCCTCTTGGATGGCTCCATGTGACAATTCACAGATGACAACCTCCACATGGGAATAAAAATCCATTTAATTTCCATAAACTCTGCAGCGAGGAAACAAAGACCCAACAAGTAAAAACCCCCACCCACCCGCTGACATGGGGGCACGGCAGCACTGAGTTCATTTAACTTCCCTCTTCCAATAATTTGGCTAAACACCCTAAAATTTCATCCAAATCAGGTGTGGAGCTGCTGAATTCCTATCAGATGCCCCCAATATTCCAGTTCAGTGCTGGGAGCCTTCCTTGCTCCAACCTCAACTCATCCAGATGCTTCCTCCAGCCCTGGCCACCCCAAAAATTCCTTGGGGAACACCTCAACCCCCATTCCTGGAGCCTTCAGCTCCATGAGGATGCTCAGATGATGGTTCAGCAGGTCTCTGTGGTCCAGGTGTTCCCAGCTGTGATGGGAATCATGGAGGTGACTCTCTCTCATGGATGCCACCCAAGTGTCCCTTTCCCAATCCAGTGCCTGTCTTAAACCAGCCCCAAGCCATCCTGGTTTAAGAGAATCCTGTTTTGGCAGTGGGAAGGGCATCACCAGCCACTTCCAAGGTGGAATATTTCCCCTGCAGCACCTCGGGAGTGATCCCTGTCCAGCCGGCTGTGCCCCACATCAGCCACGCTCTGGGATTTGGGGATTTTTCAGTGTAACATTTCAGTGTTACATTTCAGTGTGACAGTGTAACATCCCCCATTATCCCAGGGATGCTTCCTGGCCCCTTCTCCCCATGGAATTGGGGGAACTGGGCAATTTGGGGGAACATCCACCGCCTTTCTGGCATTGCCAATGACCAGGGGCCACATGGGATGTAAAAAATAGCACCTCCTAAATATATTTAGGTAAGGAACAACCCTGGAATTCGAGTTGTTGCACAAAAATCCCCTAAATTGTGACCCACGGGCATCTGGGCTTCCTGATCCCCAGGGAGTCACGGTCACAGTGGGGTGAGTGGCACCTCCATCGTCATCCCCCTGGGACAACCGGGGTGTCCCCAGCTCTGTGGCCAACCAGGGATGGTTGGTAGCCAAAAAATGGGGGTTACCACTGCCCTAGGATTGGGGGCTGTGGCTGCGACGCAGCCGCTGGGCCATGGAGATGAGGGAGCGCAGCTGCACCAGCTTCAGCGGCCCCACTTCCCGGGGGTCCTGTCCCTCCAGCCAGCGCAGCGCCGTCTCCAGACCTTGGATGGCTTCCCGAGCCGTGGGAAGCAAAGGATCTCCTCCTTCCCCAGCCCTTTTGCCACCAGCTGCCTCCTCCTCCTCATCCTCCTCAGCCCCGCAGCGCTCAGCGCCTTCCTCCTCAGCGTCCTCCTCGGCATCATCGTCCTCCTCCACACCCGGAGCTGCGTCATCCAAGTGCAACCAGTCGGACACTTCCTCGGGAGCCAAGCGCTTGAAGGCCAAGGCGGCCAGGTGGGTCAGGTCACTGAAGACCTTGCTGTCCCCTCCGCCTTCCTCCCCTCCCGGGCTGTCCCCGTGCTCTTCCTCGCCGGGCTGGGGCTCGAAGGCGGCGCGCAGCCCCAGCAGCCAGCACTTCTCGATGGATCCGGGCGGGATGAGATCCCAGGAGAGGCCAGCCAGGTACAACATGTCCTTGAGGAGGAAGGACCTCACGAAGTCTGCGGGACCGCCGGGGCCGCCGCAGGACACGGCCAAGCGCAGCAATTCCCGCTTGTAGAGCTGCTTGAAGGCCGACACCACCCCTTGCTCCAGCGGGGCCGGGATTCGGCCTCCTGCCCCAGCCGTGCCGCTCCCGGAGGGACCCTTGGAGAGGAAGAGCGCGCGGATGGATCCGTCCGGAGTCTGGAGCGGCGGGGATTCCTCAGCCCCAGATCCAGGGCGGGATGGAGCGGAGCTGAGCAGCAGCACGGCCTTCTGCTGCAGGCAGCTCCGCCGCAGGTACCGCTTGACCCCCGGCACGAAGTCCTCAAAGAACCAAGCCCGCAGAAGCGCCGGCGCCAGCCGCACCTCGGGGCTGTAGCGGTAGCAAGCCGGGAATTTCTCCTGGTTGTGATGCCGGAGGCTGGCAGGATCGCGGAGACCCCCGACCACCAAGGGCTTGAGTTTGTGGGAGCCGGTCAAGTTGGCGGCCAGCAGCACCGTGACACGCTCGCCGCGGGCTGGACGCCTTGCCGTGATTCCAGCCCCAGGAAGAAGCTTCCAGAAGAGCCTGGTGATGTTGGCGTTGTAGATCTGCTCATCCCCGTAGCCGCCGGCATCGGGCAGGACCTCGGCACGGGCGGCCGGAGCACGCTCGGGCTCGGCGGGGAGGCCGCCCTCGCCGTAGATGCGTTGGCTGGAGATGCCGTGGCGCTTCTGCCAGCGCCAGAACCAGCCGTGGCTCGCCTTGAAGGTGCATTCAGGCCCGTAGATCTGCCGGGCGAAGGCTTCCGCCTGTGCCTGGATGAGGGGTCCGGAGAGCGGCACGCCGTGCTGGCGCAGGGCGAGGAACCAGGCGTAGACGGCGCGGTCGATCTCCTCCTCGTTGGCCAAGCGCATCTTCTTGCGCTGGGTGCCCACCTCGCCGCCGAGCTGCTCCAGGAACCAGCGGAGCTTCGCCTCGTCCTTCAGCCACCCCCGGAGCGTGCCTCCCGGCACCCCGAATGCCCGGCACACCGATGCCTGGCGCTCGCCCTTCTTCACCCGCTCGATGGCCTGGAGCTTGTCCTTGATGGAGTAGGCGCGGCGAAGCGACATCTTCACCGACACCCCCCCGGGTGATGCGCTGCTGCCTCCACCTCCTCCTCCTCCTGCCCGCCGCCCTCCCGCCATTCCCCCGCCCTCCTCCGGCTCCCCCCCGGGCATGGAGCGACGCCCGCGTCCATGGGAATGGGGGGCGCGTTATAACCGGGGAGGAATGCGGGGATGGGGTGGGGGGGGCGCGGCGGCGCCTTTGTCTCTGCTCCGGTCCCCCGCATGCGCGCACCCCACCACAGCCACTAAGTTGCGCCGCTCTCCCCCCTCTTCCTCGCCAAGTTGGAGTCTTCCTCCTATCTCCACCAGCGCCTTTGGGTTGTGCCACTCTGCGAAAAGGGGGGAGCGCGTCACCCCACTGCCCCCCTTTCCCACGTCGCTTTCCCCCTTGAGCTGTTCCACTTGGCTTTCATGGGAGGGAGAAAGGGTGACGAAGGGAGACAACGCGTCGCATCCACAGCGCGGAGCCTCCTCCTCCCGTAACTCCCTCCATAAAATACAGGGATCATCCCGGGGGAGGGGGGGAAGTAGCGTGGGGGAAGCAGCGAGGTGGCAGGTCCCCCTTTTCGCAGAGTGGTACAACCCACGGGCGCTGGAGGGAGTATGAGGACGAATCCAACTTGGAAAGGAAAAGGGGGGATGCACATCCTAATAGTTACGGGGGGGGGGTGATTCGCGCATCCCGCTTCCATCCCCCCCGTGATGTTCCACATGTTTCTTTTACTGAGGGGGGGACAGGCCCGGCGCTGTGCGCGCGGCACGTTGTCTTCCTACAGCGCACCCCCCTCGCCACCCCCCAGCGGGACACGTGTGGTACGCGCCTCCCCCATAACTCTCCGCGCGGCGCGCGCCGCCACCCTTTATCCCGGCGGCGGCCAAAGGGAGCGGAGGGGCCTGCAGGGGTCAACGCTGCCGGTGAGTCCTGGTTTCCAGCCCCTTGCAGCCTCTAGGAATCTTTATGCCCCCACTTAGGGTCCTTCATTCCTCTCCCTGAGCCTCGGTAAAGGGAGTTTCGAGGGTCTCCAGAGCGTCCTTTAGCCCTTTAGGGCGGGAGGTGTGGGAGCTCCCTCGTGTTATTTGAGGAGAAGGGGCTCAGGAGGCCCTTCAGGGTACGGAGGGTTCCTTTATCATCTCAGAATCCCCAAGAAGGAATTGTGGTCACCCCTTTTATTCTCTTTAGGGCACTTTTCCTGTGGAAAGAGGGATCTGGGGTTCCCCTCATAGGGAATGGGGCTCCTTCCGTCACAGTGGTGGGAAGAGGGGCGTTTTGGGGGTCCTTCCTTGTCTGTGGGTGTCTCTCGCCCTGTTAAATACTCAGAAAAGAGCGTTTGTGAGGGTTCTCTCATTGTCTTTAGGGTCAATTCAATTCACCCAGAGTCCTGAGGGAGGGAATTTGGGGTGCTCTTGGTTTTTGGGATAACTTTTCCATGCTTAGAATCCTAAGGAATGCTGGCGTTGCCCCCCCCCCCTTTCCCCATGTTTTTGGTCCCTTTTCCCTTAGTAGGTCTGGAAAGGGGGTCATGGAAGTCCCCAAGAGTTCTGAAGGAAAAGATGCCCTTGTTTCTTGGGATTACTTTCCCTGCTTAAAATCCCAGGGAATATTGTGGTGACACTCCCCACTCCCAATGTTTTAAGTTCCATTTCCTTAAAAGTTCTGGGAAAGGGCATGTGGCTGCCCCCTCCACGTTCCCTGTGGGGTTTCCTCCTCCCCTCACACCCCAAAAAAAGAGGATGGGGGAGGTCCCCTCAATATCTGGGAGATCCCTTTCCCCCTTCCAGGCATAGGGAAGGGGGGATTTTAGGATTCTCCATGGTTTTGGGGTCCCTTTCTTTTCCCAGGATCTAGGAACTTTCTGCTACAGGTAAGTAGTGCATGGAATCATACTGGGAGTCTTCCTAAATCTCTGTGGTTTTCCACAGATTGTGGGGACATATTCCCTGGTTTTTGGGAATATTCCTGATTTTTTTGAAGCTCCACCTCTTTATGTCTGGATTAGGTGCGGGGCGGTGGAAAAGATCCATGTTATTCCTGCTCTGGTGGGGAGGGGAATTTAGGGATCCCACTCATCCCCAGCTGCTCCAGGTGCCTTGAGGATCTGCTCCTCCCCCCATTCCTGGGATTTTTTTGTCCAGTCACTTGCTGCAAAGGGAAACTGGAGCTGCTGCTGTGTCCTGGCACGGAGCAGCCAATCTATCCCATTTCCCAACCCCCTTGGCTGCCTTTCCAAACTTATCCTGGAGCTGGCAAACGTGGAAAATCAGCTCTAGCTGCACCTGGGCTCTGCTTATCTCACCTATCCCCTTTCCTCATGCTGTCATTCCCAAATTTCTGTCACCTTGGTGGGGTTTGTATTCTCCCTGTTTTGTTTTTTTTTTTTAATCTCGATGCTCAGGAGGGAGGGATCCATTTCCAAACTATTTTGGGAACAGGCAGAGCCTGCTGTTGTGCTCCATGGGGTTTTTGAAGGATTACATCTCTAACTAAACTTGCTGAGGCTGCCGCATCGGCGTTCCCAGAAATCCCACATGGATTTGTTCTGTCGCATCCAGGTCACTGATGATTTGGAATTGATTGGGATCCTGATGATCACAGTCCTTAGGGATGAGAAATTCCCTTTTCTGAGCTGTTTTGCTGTAATTCTTTCCTTTTCCAGGTGTGTCCCATTTCTCCCTGACCTTCAGGTAGGATTATTCCTCACCTGAGCTGTTCATTCCCAACTCTTTTTTTTTCCTATTTCTCCTGAAGGTGACACATTCCCAGTCTTTCCCTTCTGCTGATTTCTCATATCATGATTATCTCATTAGGAATTTTTAGCTTGGAGCAGAAAGTTGTGTTTTTATGTGATCAAAGATGGGAGTTGTGGTGTTTTCCTGGAATATGGAGCTTTGTTCTCATAGCAAAGGTTTTGATAAGGGTCTGACTTAGGGAAGAGCCAATTTTAGGGAATGAAACCAGCAGAAAAGCTAGTTTTAAATGAATAAAATACTAGGTACAAGTGTTAATATTTTGATTTATTTTGATTTCTCTGATGGTTCTTGAACTCATCCTGAATTTCTGGGGTGTGACTTTTCCCAGTGGAGAACAACGCCACAGTGTGGTTTTTAATTCTAAAACTTTGTGTTTGAGAAGGTAAAAGTGGCTATTTTGGGTGGAAAATGTTGAAAGGTGATGGTTTGTATGATTAAAATTCCTTTTTCCCAGGTTCTTCCAGGAGAACTGATGGAGAGAAGTGACTTTTTTTCCCAATTTTTTCCTTGTTTTGAAGTTTTATTTCCTTGGAAATTTTGAGTTTTTCAGGACTGAATGTAAGGTTTGGAAGCAAAAAGGTGCTGCAGGAATGTTTGGAATCAGCCAAAATGTTTGGAATTATCCACTTGGGATCCTGAGTTCCATCAACATATGCCAGGACTGGAATGGCAGGTTGGGAATTTTGAGGCTGCCAGGATGGGAAAATCCTTTTGGATAACATCACAATAATGTTCCTTTCCTTGTTATTAAAATGGAAATAAACTCGTTTTCTGTGGTGTTGGTTCACAAACTTCATGGAGTTCTGGAAAGTTCATCAGCTCCAAACTTCATTAAATATGTTAATTAATTAATCTATTAATTATTAAAGGAACGATTTGGCTGAGGAGCTGCTGCATCCATAGAAATTGGAATTTTTCTCTAATTTTATCCTGTTTTTTTTAATGCTGTCGTAGGAGCAAAGAAAGTAAGTACCTTCTAACTGTTGTGGGAATTCTGGAAAATCTGGGAATGTCATTATTGGTGGGATATTTATTAGACAAATTACTGCAGAATTTTCTTGGAAATAATTGTTTTTAAAGTTTTTAAAATTAATTTCAGCTCTTGTTAATTGGAGGCAATTTCCTGGGAGACCTTTATTATGGAATTCCTGTGGAATTCCTACTCCCTAATTCACCTCATCCTTGAGGTCTACAATTCCAGGGCTTGGAGCGGCTTAAAAACTGCAGCAAAATCCCTTAAAAATACTTTAAATAATGGGGGTGGGGGGAATAATTCAAATTTAATTAAAATTTTCAAATTTTAAATTTAATTACAAAAAAATTAGGATTTTTTTCTTTTTTTGCAAAATCTCACCAAGTTTTTATTAATTTACTCAATATTATTTATTTGCTATGATAAATTTATTTCTATGTGAAGGTCCAACCAAGAATTTATTGCTCCATAAAATAAAAGAGAAAAACATAAAATAAATTTAAAAACAAGTTTTAATTTTAAAATTTTGTTTCAATTATAAATTGAAAACTCAATTTTTAAGCATTTTAGCTGAATCAAAGTTTCCCAACTCCAGGATAAAAAGGAGAAAAATCTCCTTTTTTCATTCCTAATACTTAGTCTAATTGGAATCTAATTAATATTTTAAACTCTATAAATTTAAATGTTTAAAGGCAAACATTTAATTTATTAATATATAAATTGAAATAGAAATATTCAAGACATGAAAAAATTTGTGTGAATTTAAAATTAAATTTTAAATTAAAACAATAAATTAAAATTAAATAAATTTTAAAATACATTCTCAATTTAAGCTAAATTTAAAATTTAAATTAAAATTTAAAATTTAAATTAAAATTTAAAATTTAAATTAAAATTTAAAATTACACCTTGGACTTGAGGCTTCCAAAAGCTTCCAGGAATTCTTGGAATTACAAACCTTTTAGGGTATTTCATCTGTCTGGGAATTTTATTTGGCAGCCTATAACAGGTCGATTTTTATTAATTAATTATTGAATCAATCACGAGATTTCCAGATCCTGGAGAAGTTTAATTTGCCAGTAACTTGAATTTTATCCCAAAATTAAATCCCAGTTTTTCAGTAGCTGCCTTTTATTAGGAAAACCCAACCAGGACTAAATAACAACTTCCAAAACCTCGAAAATTGGAGCCAGTTTTCCCAAAATTTTGCCTCATTGGGAATAAGTAACAAATAATTATGACTTGGAATAATATTCCATAATTCTCAAGGATTTGAACAAAATCCTGAGGGTTTTTTCCTTGCCTGTTGCCTTAAAAATTTGAATGGTGAGGGCAATTCCTGGCAGGAATATTTTAGGAGAAAGGTCATTTCGGCCTCACTGAATTCCTAGGAGTTCAAACTTATCCCAAAAGGGAGAAATAAATGGAATATTTGCGCTTTTTCCCGGGAATGTTAACGGATAAAAACCAAATCTCCTGCATGCCCTTGCTTTGCTCTGCTGCCACTACATTTGTTGTGCTTATCTCTCCATGCTGCCCATTTTTTTCGGGAAGATGAGGACGCGGAAAAATCCCTGCTCCGTGGACAAAGTTTGGCTGGAAAAGCACCGGAACGATGAACCCGAGCAGGAAGCGCCGGAGCGGGAAGCGCCGGAGCCCGAGGCCATCAATGGGATCTGCCACGAGGATTCCATCGAGGGGGAATTCAAGGGGGATCTGAAAAAACCCAGGAATGGCAAAAAGCAGCGGAAACGGAAGCGCTCCCCGAAACCCAAAGCTCCGGATTCCAAGCTGGAGGCGATCCTGGCGGGATTGTCGGCGGAGCACGTGTGGTTTGACAAGCCCTTGTACGACCGTGCCGAGAATGCCTACAGGAAAAAATTAGCGGGTTCCCAAAATTGGGAATCACCTGAGACTGGAAAAATGGCTCAGGAATCTCCTGCCGTGGCCAGGTCAAAATCCAGCCAAGATATTCCCAAGGCAAGGATGCTCCCGGCGTGTTCCCACGGGAACTTGGCCGCCTGTCACCACATTGTCCAAGGGGTTTGGATCAACAAGTTTGACTTCGATAAGGCTGAGAGGGCGTTCATGGAAAAATCCCAGTTTTTCCTTCCTCCCAACGTCCTGGCCATCCCATCAGTGTGGGCGAATTCCAGGCTGGGAACACCGGATGAGGGCTACGGCACTGCCTTGCCCACTCCCGCCACGCCAGGCTTGGCTCCCGGCATTCCCAACTCTCCCATTCCCAGTTTGCCCAGCTCCGACCAGCAGACGGTCAACGGGAAGCCGCAGATTTCCAACTGGGAAGTTCTGGCATCCGAGGTGTGGCTGGAGAAGCCTCTCTACGATGATGCCGAGAAGAATTTTTATGAGAAGATGTTGGACGGGCACCCCTCGGATAAAACCCAACGGCGGCAGCGCGGCTGCCCGGAAACATCCAAGGACCACAACCTTGGGAAGCAAACGGGAATCGCCGCCACCAACCCTCAGCCTCCCGATATTCCCAAGGAAAATCCCGCCTGCTTTTTCCTGCACAAGGACAGCGAATCCGTGTGGCTGAATAAGGTGACCTACGACAGGGCTGAATCCCGGTATTTCGCCCTGGAAGCGGCCAGAGCAGCGGAGAAAACAGGGATCCAGGAATCTGCTGCAGGAAATCCCTCCCATCCAGCTTCTCCGAGCATTCCTGCTCCAGAAATGAAGTAGGAGAAATTTGTTTGGGGGTAACGCCCATGCAAAAGAAATGGCCGGGTCGGGATTGAGCCGGAAGGAATTTGCATGTGGAGAAGACTGGGTGGACCTGGAGATGATCCCGGTGGGCAGGGAGCAGTGGGGAAAATCCTTCAAGGAATTCCCCTTCTCCTGAGGAATTCTGGTGGATCAAAACTGTGTTTGTGTGGAGCTAGAGGTTGAATGTTTAAAGGCAGGGCTGGGAAGTGAGCTTGGTATCCCCCTTTTTGCATGGATTCAACATCATCCTCCTTTCCATCCTCTCATTCCATATAAAAATCAGCATCGTAACCAGGATCCAGCTTGAAGAAGGTTTGGAAATGACTGGAATACAATTTAAGGAATCACTCTGGTGGGAGCATGTGCTGTATTTTGGTTTTTTGAGGGAATTTATATTCAGTCTGTTAATTTTTGGAATGCCCTTGGATCCTCTCCAAAGGCAGAGCTAAGGTAGAGACAGATATTCCTGGAAAAAAAGACTCTTGGAGCATCCTTCCCTATTTCTAGCACTTGTGGTCCATGAGTTTTGTTGGGATTTGTTGGAAAGCTTTTAGGATCTTTGTGTCAAGGGATTTAGGGGTTAAATACCTTTCACCTGGTCCTTTTTAGGATCATTTCCTCTTTAGTTGGTCAGAACTGGATTTGGGAAAATCTACATCCCTCTGTAAAAATGTGGGATAAATTTGTCTGTATTTGGGATTTTCTGCAAATGATCCTGGTTGGAATTGCAGCAGGTCCTGGAGATTTGGGCATGGGGAGTGGTTTTTCTGCAGCTCCTGTGTCTGGTGGCCTCTGGTCTCTTCCAAGTGGGTAGATAAGAAGGGATGTGACTTTTAGAAAATCTTTTTTTTGGTTTCTGTGGAAGTGTTTTATGGAAAACTGGGATTTGGGATGATGAGGAGAGGCTTTGTTGGAGCCTGCTCCAGTTGTGGTTTTCTTGTGCTGCTCTCCACTTCCTCAAACTTCTGCTGGCTCTGTCCCTTGCTGGAATTCAGGGCACTTCCTCTTTTCCTCTTTCTCGAGGGCTCTGTTTCCCTTCAAATTAAGAATTTAACCCACCTTTGGAAGCTGCTCCATAAAAATCCCCCATTTCCCAGCAGGATTCGGGGTGTTTTATGCTATTTTTCCATGTAGTGCCGGGTCTGTCCCTTCCAAGTGTTGCTGATTTTTATCAAAAATTTCCCAGAGAATTTGTGGATCCCTTGAAGCATCCAGGGAAAAGTTGGATGAGGCTTGGAGCAACCTGGGATAGTAGAAGGTGTTCCATGGCAGGGGGTTGAAATTAAATGCTCTTTATGCTCTTTCCCAACCCAATCCATTCCATGATTCCTATTCCCTTTTTATTCTCATACATAAGACATTTTCCTTGGCATGAACTAGGAAATCCTGGTTTTTTGTTGTTTTTTTTTTTTTTTTTGTGGAATAAAGTCTGGATCAGCTGATTCATCCCATCCCTACCCCATGCCCAGGTCAGGCAGGTGGGTGATTAATCTGTCCTGCTTTTTTAAGAGGATCCTGGACACTTTAATCCTCAGCCAAGCTGAGCTGCAGGCACAGAAACCGCTCCTGACGAGCTGTTAACCTTCAGTCCTTGCTGGAATTCACTTTTTGTGGATATTTTTCCCTCTCCTTTTCCCAGGAAAATGGCTGTGGATTACTTCCTGCACGACAAGATCTGGTTTGAGAAGTACAAATACGACGACGCCGAGCGAAGGTTCTACGAGCAGATGAACGGCCCCATGGGTGCCCCCTCCCGCCAGCAGGTAATTCCCAATCCCAGGAATTCCAGAGTAAGTCAAAGGACATGATCCACTTGGGTTTTTGTGGGATTTCTGCTCTTGGTGCTATTTTTTTTTTTTTCAAGTTTCCCTGGAGCTCTCTAAACTGTTGATGACCCATTTTGATTTGTTTTTTTTTCACCCACCATTTTCTGTGGAATCTGGAGGATTTGATCCCAAGGAACTGGGAGATGGGGTGCCCTTCTAACAGGTGTACCAGTCTCAGCTTCCAGCAGTTTTCCTTAATTTTTCCAGGCTTCTGGGATCTCTGGGGGCACGGTTTGAGCTGGAAATCCCCCAAATCCCCAATTTTATTGGCAAAGAGCATCCCTGTCCCACTTCAGGGAAAATGCTGCTTTGCTTCCATTCTGGAGCAGTCTTTTGGGATATTCCAAGGGAATACAAACCTAAAGTTTGAGCAGAGGCACCACATCTCCAAAGATTTTTTGGGGGGATTTTTTTTTTATCCCTCTCTTTGTACTCCTGGAAATATTCTGGGTGTTCCAGTGGAAGACTCTGTTCGTGGTACCGGTGAGTTGGGGAGGGGAAGGTGGAGGGGGAAGCATGATCCTGCTGAGCTGAACTATTTCCAGCTTCAATATTATCCCAAAATTATTCCTGTTCCAAGGTTTAGAGCTTTCCTAACCTCTTCCTGCTCCTGACTGTGTGTGCCTTTGGAATGCTGAGTGTTCAGTGCCTCTCTCCAAGTGTTTACAGGGAAGCTTTTTGCTAAAATTATAACTTCTAGGCACATTTCAGCTATTTCTGCTGCCCATCCTGACTTAGGTGCTAGCACAGCACCTGGGAGATTGGGAATAAAAAAAATGGGAGCTCTGGATGAGTGCTGGTTTTGGAGTGAAAACCTCTTGGAACAGTTCAACTATTTCAAGGCACATCAGGAGCTTCCAGTGAAGGAGCTTGGCCTGGGAGAGGTGGTTTGAAGGATGTTTGGAGATCCTGCAGGAATTTATCAGCCACTTCCCCTATGGAAAAATATCCTTAAAGCCTCCTTGGAAGCAGCAGGAAGTGGGGCCCTCTTGGATGTATCCAGGCTGTTTCTCCTTTATTTTCTGTTTAACTTAGGGTTTGGGGGAAATTTCACATCTCAGATCTTGCTGGTGGGGTTTGCAATCTGGGAAAGGCAAGGAGTGAATGGATCATGGAATATCCAGGGAGGGAATCTTGAAATCCAGGCTAAGGCATGGCAGCAGGAGCTTAGGGAAAAAATTCCTGGTGTTCTGAGTCCCACCTCTCTGGATAGAGCAGAGTCAGGGTTGTCACTTCCTGCCTCAACTTAGGTAATATTATGGAAAAATCCTGCCAGAGGCTGAGTTTTTAAGGAGTTCTGGAGTTTCTCCAACCCTCTGGCAGCTTCCCAAACTTTTCAGGGTAATCACAGGGAATTTAAAAGCTCTTTGACTGGATGATCCTTCTGGACACATGACCAGGGATTTCCCGATTTAGCCCCAATCCTTACAGCAAAAATCGCTGAATCATGGAAAGGACAATTCCCAATTTTCCCAATTCCCCTGCTCTTCCTTCCTTTAGTTGGGTTTTTTTGTTTTTTTTTTTTTAACTTCCCTGATGAATTTTTTTCCCCCCCATGTTTTAATATTTTTTCTTAAAAAGAAACTCTTGGTTCTTTCTGCGCTGTTTGCAGGAGAACGGAGCCAGCACGATCCTCCGCGACATTGCCAGAGCCAGGGAGAATATCCAGAAATCGCTGGCCGGAGTGAGTACCCAAGCTCTCACCAGCTGGCTGCCTGCATCCCATTTTTTTAATTATTATTATTATTATTTTTATGGAATTCTAATCCCTTAGATCATTTGGCTTCTTGGTTGGAAGTTAGAGGAGAAGACCAAGGTGTGCAGCGCCGTGTGCCACCAGCTCCATCCCCACGTGCTGCTCGCCTGCAGCGCTGTCAAAACTGGATTTGAGTTAAAAGAATTCCCTGATTTGGGCTTTTCCTTCCACACCCCCTTTTTATTTTATTTTTTTTTTTCCTGGTGGGATGTTCCCATGGGTCTTAACTAACAGGTTCTGACTCGTTGAGTGTGTGGCTCCTTTTTGGGATACACTGGGCTGCCACCTTCTCTTCCCTGTTTTGCTTCCAGTTTAGGGGATGTGCAGAAAACAAAAAAGGAGTGAATGGATCGTGGAAATTTCAAAAAAAAAAAATTTCCATGGAATTTACCAAAAAAAAGTGTTTTCCATCTGCTGCATCCAGGGAATTCAGCTTGGCTGCAAGCTCCAAGGCTGGAGCATCCTGGAGGAGCTCAGGAATGTACTTTGTGGAGGTGTTTTTGTGCTGAATGCGGGCAAGAGCATTAAAAATTTTCTTCATTTTTGTAACAGCAAGTTAAAATACTAATGAGTGGTTTTATGGGAAAGGAAAATCCATGGAATACAGCCCAGGTGTCTTGATTTCCTGCCTCTGCAGTGGGACTCACAAAGGAATCCCTCCATTATTTGGCCTCATAATTCCCTCTTGGAATTTTTAGCACCCTCAGTTTCTATCTTTGATCAGTCCAATATCAGGGAACAATAAGAAATTCTCCCTTTCGCAAGGGGAATATTCCATATTCCTCCTAACACCAGCAGAAAGGAGCCAGATATTTGGGATGAACATAAGGAATCAGAATTTCAGCCAACAGCTTAAGGAAAAAATTTTCTAAACTGGTTCATTTTATGAAAAAAATATGGATAGAGGAGACCCCCATCCCAAACAGGGGCAAAAATTCCTTTGGAAAGAACTTCTGGAATTGGGCAAGGGGCAGGGAATCTAAACCCAAATCACCTGGAAGTGCTCTTCATCCTCATCTTCCAGAGTGTTTTGCCAAAGATGAGGAATTTTCCTGACTCCTGTTAAAGAGCTTTTGTGGGAGAGAATCCCAGAAGTTTGGATCATCCAGGTGCTGTAACAGGGAACTGGTAAAGCAACAGCCCAAAGCCAGGAAAGGAATTTTGGGATATAAATTGTTTGGAGATGTTTTTAGGGATTAGTGCTGGATGTAGAAAATTCCTCTGCTAGATATTTTTTGTTCCTGGGAAAGGGATTGGATCTTCCACGTGGCTGAAAAATAGTAGGAATATCCCTCAAGGGTCATCATTAATCTTGGATAACCAGGCTGGACTTTAGAACATTCCTATTTTTTTTTTCCTTGCATTCCCAAACCCCAAATTTATACTGTATGATCCAGAGAAAAGAAGGAAGAGCAAAAATCCCAGGATTTTTGTCTTTTCTTCTTCCAGAGTTACTGTCAGGGGTTTTAGGATGTGGCAAGGGAAGAGTTGGCTGTGAAAAAGGTGGGAAAATGGGAATTTCCCTTTTTGCTGGGAATTTCAGGCTGGGATTGTGTCAAAATGTAGGAATGAGCACTTGGGAGTATGATGAGAGTCTGGAGTTCCTTGATTATGAGGAAAAGCAGGAAGTAAAACAGGAAATTCCACCTGAACATGAGGAAAAAAAATTATTGTCTCTGATATTTAAAATGTATTTTAGGGATTCAGACTTCAGGGAATAACAGATGTGTAAATCCCAAGTTGTTCAGCTGAAATGCTGTTTTGTACCCTTCGTAATTCCCAGGGATTTGATTTATTTGGATAATTAAATTTATGCACAATTCCAGCTTTCCCAAGCACTTCAGCTATCCAAAATATTTTAGATAGGCTGCAGCTTTAAGGTGGGTTCAGCACCAAAATTAAAAATAAAGGCTTTTTGAGGGCTTTATACAAGAGTGCAGAGGAAGGAAGGGAAGGAAAGTGATGCTGTGGAACTCCCCACTTCTGGAATTTTGAATTCTTACCCCTGATGGAATTTGTGGATGCTTGTGTGGAGCTGGAAGTTGGAAGAGGGAATGGTTTTTGTGTGCTGTAATGGGGGTGTGGTGTCCACATTCCCAAAGCTTGGAGCATCCTCAGGGAAGATCCCACAGTCTCATAAAGGCAATTTTTCCATCATTTTTGAGGATTTGGGACATGGTTGTGCCCCTTGCATTGTCTTACAGGTTCCAATTAAGATCTCTTGATTGTTCCAGCTTGGGACAGGTATCCCTTGCTCCTCCCATGCTCTTCCCTCTTTTTTTAGGAATTATTATTGACAGGTGCTGCTGAGACCTCCAATCCTGGGATCAGTTTTGGGCCCTCATGACACGAAGGACATTGAGGGGCTGGAGTGTTTGCAGGGATGGGAATGGATTGGGAAGAGCCTGGAGCACCAGGAGCAGCTGTGGGAGCTGGGAAGGCTCAGCCTGGAAAAAAAACCAAACAAACGAGGTTCAGGGGGAACCTTCTCACTTCCACAAATCCCTGACAGGATTCCCAAGTGGAAATCAGGATCAGCTCCCAGGGAATAAGGGGACAGGATGAGAGGAAACCACCAGAGGGGAAATTTAGCTGGAAAATTCCTCATGGAAGGGGTTGTCCAGCCCTGGCACAGAGGTGGACTCCCCATGCTTGGAGGGATTTAAGATCCCTGTGGATGTGGCACTTGGGGACGCACTCAGTGGTGGCCTTGGAGAACTGTTGGACTCCATGGGCTCAGAGGGATTTTCCCACCTTTGTAATTCCGTGATTTCCATCCTTGGAGCATCAGGGCATGGTGTGACGAGCCCACAGCACTGCATGAGCTCCCTGCAGACACGGAGATGTTTGTGGAGAAGATCCCAGAATTCCTGGGGGAATGTTTGCGTGCAGTGCAAGGCTGTTTCCCACCGCTCCATAACTTTCCCTTGCATGCAGCTCTTCCCTGTG
The DNA here is from genome assembly GCA_013401135.1 of Cettia cetti. NCBI lineage: Eukaryota > Metazoa > Chordata > Aves > Passeriformes > Sylviidae > Cettia > Cettia cetti. The sequence continues at coordinate 8,478 of VZUI01045900.1, read as the reverse complement.
CTTGAGTTCCCTCTGGAATTGCAAAACCTTTTCCCATCTTCCCAAACTTTTTCCCACCCTGCAGCAGAAGACGCCTGCTCGGAGCAAGGAAGCTCCTTGTGCCCGTCCCAAGAAACAGTCGGGACGCTCCGCTGTAAGTGAGCCGTGCATGGATGGAGCCTGTGGAAAAACAGGAGAGGATTTGGTGGGATGAGGATGGAGCAAGTTCTCCTTCCTCAGGGTTTGTCCTTTGGCACTGGGATAAACCTGGATAATGGGATCTGACAGCAGGGAATTGTCCCAGCTCCACGTCCAGGGATCTGCACTCACCTTCCCGAGCCTGAATCCACAGCTGAGGCATTGGAGATGGAATTTTTTCCTGCCCCTTTGATATTTCCCAGCTTCACCCCTGGAAGTGTCCAAGGCCAGGTTGGACAGGGCTTGGAGCAGCCTGGGATAGTGGAGTGTGTTGGTCAGGATGATCCTTAAAATCCCTTCCAACCCAAACCATTCCATGATTCAGACCTTTCCTTGTGCCTCATATTCTTCATCTTATCCCTGCTTTTCCCTCTTTCCATCTTAGTTAACTGCTGAGATTCTACATTGGAATGAAAGAGAATAAATTATTCTCTCTTCTTTTCACTTAGAAATGACAATTCAAGGGCAAATCCTGTTATTTTCTTTCCCTTTTGCTGCCTGGAATTGATGGATAAGGAACCTCCTTAACATAAAAAAAAAGAGGCTTTTTTTTTTTTTGCTGTCAAAAAATCCATTGTAAGCCAGAGTTGGAATAATTATTCCCTCAGGATGTGTTAAAGCAGATCGAAATTGTCAGGAGAGGAATTAAAGGCTGGGAATTAAAGGTGGGAGTGTAGAATTCCTGGGATCTTTCCAGCTTTCCCAGTGTTACCTTAGGCAGGTCATTCCTGTCCCTCAGTGGATTGGCAGAGGAGACCAAGGGACTCCAAAATTTTTAAGGGGCTTGGTGTGAAATTTTACATAGATTTTATGTGGCTTTGGTGGCGTTTTGGGATCTGAGAGTGAGAAAAGTGATTTTATCCTTTGCTCCTTGGTGCCAGCTGAAATTCCTCAGGATTTAGTCCATGCTTCATTTTACAGAGCTGCTCCATTAGTTTATATCCTAATTTAGAGAAAATATCCTTGGTTTTAGTTCAGCTCCTGAACTTCCTCCCTCCCTGAAGACATGACTCTGCTTTGCTTCATGGATTTTTAGGGAGGAGGGGGAAACAACTCAATTTCATCCCGGTTTTCCTCATTGCAGAGCTCAAGCACAACGTCCCCTGGACCTGCTGGTGACCAAAATGAGCTCCTGTCCCGAATTTCCCACCTGGAAGTGGAAAACCAGAACCTCCGCAGTGGTGAGTGAGAGAACTCCTTGTCCTGGCTGGAGACCTGACATGCAACTGGGAACTTAAAGTAACTTTTCCCTCCTTTTTCCAGTTGTTGCAGACCTCCAGATGGCCATTTTCAAGCTGGAAAGCCGCCTGAACGCTCTGGAGAAATCCTCAACTTCCCACCAGCCCTCAGCTGTTCCTCCAACCCAGGTGAGCCTTGGAAAAAAGCTGGAATTTTTTCTCTAGGAATTAGAACCAAAGATCCCTGTGGACAAACATCCTGCTTTGATAAATATGTACAAAACCCACAGCATGGGGATTGTTCAGTGTCCTGAGCGGTGGAGATTCCTCAGCTTCTTTGTGGCTGCTCTGCTCCAACTCCAGGTTAATCTTTTCCCTCTTTTTCCCTTCAAAAAAACCTCGGATCTGGTGAAGAAAGTGGAACCTTTCAGCGTTCCCTCCAAAAAGGTGGAGCTCCCTGCCAAGAAAGCCGAGCCAGCTGCTGCCGAGGAGGATGAGGACGATGACATCGACCTTTTTGGGAGCGATGATGAGGAGGAAGACCAGGAAGCTGCCAAAGTCCGGGAAGAGCGGCTCCGGCAGTACGCGGAGAAGAAGGCCAAGAAGCCGGGACTCATCGCCAAGTCTTCCATCCTGCTGGATGTGAAGCCAGTGAGTGGCTTTTGGAATTTGGGAGCTCTGGGAGTGAGGTTGGGAATGCTTTCTCATCCAAGTGGATGGTGGTGGCACCCGTGGAATTCCAAACAAGGGCTTGGAACTGGGTGGGGTTTGTTGCCGTGGAAGCCTGGAATGGGTTTGGGTGGATGAGACCTTAAATCCCATCTCATTCCATAAGTAGGGACAGTTTCCACTATCCCAGGTTGTTTCAGCCTGGCCTTGGACACTTCCATGGATGGGGCAGCCACAGTTTCTCTGGGAATTCCATTCTAGGGTCCCACCAACCTCCCAGGGAGGAATTTTTTCCCAATATCCCATCTTACCTCACCCTATTCCAGTTTAAAGCCATTCCCCTTGTGCTGTCACTCCATCCTTGTCCAAAGTCCCACAGATCTCCTTGAGGCACTGGAAAGGGCTCCAAGATCTTCTGGAGCCTTCTCCAGTTGAGAAAGGGCACTTTGGATCAGTTGTGACATTCCCAGAGGTGTCACCTGGATACCCCTTGGAGCTGATCCCCAGGAAAAGACTAAAACTTCCCAATTCCCACTTTTCCAGTGGGACGACGAGACCGACATGGCCAAGATGGAGGAGTGTGTCCGGTCCATCCACATGGACGGGTTGGTGTGGGGAGCCTCCAAACTGGTCCCAGTCGGATACGGCATCAAGAAACTCCAAATCCAGTGCGTGGTGGAGGACGAGAAAGTCGGGACAGACATCCTGGAGGAGGAGATCACCAAGTTTGAGGACTATGTAAGTCTTGGAATGGGATGTGGGAAGGGCCTGGAACCCGTGGGAGGGGGGTTAACTCAGGTGTGTTTTCCTGGGAACCCTGGATGACTCCAGCTTTTGTCCCCTTCCAGGTGCAGAGCGTGGACATTGCTGCTTTTAACAAGATTTAGAAGGAAAAACTGTATCCCCGTCCTCTGAACCTGGAATTAATAAAGAAACATTGGGAGTGCACTTTGGGTTGTGGGTTTTTCCCTCGGGTGCAGCTTCTCCAGAGAGATTTGATGGGAGATTTTGGGATATTTGAGCAACCTGGGCCAGTGGAAGGTGTCCCTGTGCATTGCAGGGGATTGGAATGAGAGATATTTACAGTCTCTTCCAACCTAAACCATTCCATGATTTTTGCATCTTTCACGGAAGGAAAGATCTCAAGACGTGTACCTGAATTTTGGGGCTGGAATCAAGGTCTCAGGGTGCTTCCAGTCACCTTTCCCCAGGTTTAGAGATCCCAGTCACTCCCTACAGAAAACCAGGATGATTTACCAGGAAGCATCCAGGAATTGCTGGTTTGGGATGAATTTCATCCCTTTTCCCACTGACTCCCTGGCCAGGGAACAGGTGACATTCCTGACTTTGGGAACACGTGGTCTGTCCCAGTGCCACAGTCCAAGGTCTGGGGCCACCAAGGGACAGGGAAGCTCCATGGGATTGTGCTGCCAGGCTGTCCCTTGTCCTGGTGGGGCCAGTCACTTGGAATGTGCCACATGTCCCTCAAAGAGTGGTGCTGGGAGTGCCAGTTGTCCCCTGTGCTGCCATCCTTAGTCCCTGCTGGTCCAGGTGCTGGTGCAGCAGGTGCCACCCGTGCCCTGTGTGTCCCATTTCTGTCACCCATGTGTCCCCTGCGTGTGTTGTCATCCCCAGTGTCCTGTGTCCCCTGTCTGCCACCATCCCTGTGCCCAGTGTCCTCCTTGTGCTGCCATCTCCTATGCCCAGTGTCACCTGTGTGCTGCCATCTGTGTCCCTTGTGTCACCATTTCTGTCCTGTGTGCCACCATCCCTGTGCCCAGTGTCCCCCTTGTGCTGCCATCTCCTATGCCCAGTGTCACCTGTGTGCTGCCATCTGTGTCCCTTGTGTCACCATTTCTGTCCCGTGTGCCACCATCCCTGTGCCCAGTGTCCTCCGTGTGCTGCCATCCCCTGTGCCCAGTGTCCTGCGTCTGTCACCATCCCAGTGTCACCCGTGAGCTGCCATCCGTGTCCCCTGTGTCACCATCTCTGTCCCCCGTGTGCTGCCATCCCTGGTGCCCTGTCCCCTTTGTCCCCCGTGTCCCACTGTCCCTGTATCCTCCCTCTGCTGCTATCCCGGCGTCCCCCTTCTGCTTCCATCCCTGCGCCACCTGTCCGCTGTGCGCTGCCACCCCGCGTGTCCAGCTGTGTCACCAGCCCTGTCCTCTTTGTGCTGCCATCCCCGTGTGTCCCCTGAGCTGCCATCCCTGTTGTCCCGCGTCTCCCCACGCCGTCCTTCCGTATCCCTCCTATTTTCCCGCTCCTCCCCTGTCCCTCCCCGTGTCCCCTCCCCTGTCCCCGTGTCCCCGCCCCGCCATGGCGCCGCTGGCGGACCTGTACCAGGTGTCCATGGCCTACGGGCACTGGCGGGCCGGGCGACACCGCGCCCCGGCCGCCGCCGAGCTCTTCTTCCGCCGCCCGCCCTTCCGCGGCTCCTTCGCGCTCGGCGCCGGCCTGGCCGAGGGGCTGCGGGGGCTCCGAGCCTTCCGCTTCTCCGCCGCCGGTGCGTGGCGACAGCGGGGGACAGGAGGGGGACACCGGGGGGCCAGGACGGGGAGAGACGGGATTAGAGGGAGAGGTGGGAGAGGGGACCGTCCCAGTGGGACTTTGAGGGGCACGGGAACAACTCCAGGGGACAGGGCGGGACAGAGGAGAGGATGAGGAAGGGACGGGAGAAGCGTTGTGGGGAGGAGTCGAGGGGGAGGGAGAGGGGAACAACTCAGGGGGACAGCGGGGACAGGAGGGGAGCGGGGAGAGGATGAGGAAGTGATGGGAGAAGAGTTGTGGGGAGCGGTGGTGGGAGAGGGAGATGGGAACCTTCCCCGGGATACTTTGGAACAACTCCAGGGGACAGGAGGGAACAGGGTAGAGGATGAGGAAGGGACAGCGGCGAGCGGTGGGAGGGACGCGGGGAAAGGGGAAAATTCCCCCCAGGGCAGGATGGGGGAACAACTCAGGGAGACTTGTAAGGCATGAGATAGGATCCAGGGGTGTCTGGGGATTCTTCAGGGGGACTCAGGGGGGACAGAGGCACCTCTCAGGGTGATCTGGGGATGGGAACACCCCAGGGGGATTGGGGAGCACAGAGGAATCCCTCAAGAGGTCTTGAGGGGGACAGGGACGTCTCTCAGAGGGACCTGGGGGACTGGGGACCTGCGGTGGGGGAGAGGGACAGCATTTGAGGGGGACTTGGGGGACAGGGGAACTCCCTGGGGGACGGCAGGGGGTCAGGACAACTCATAAAGGGACAGGGACATCTCTCAGAGAGACTTAGGGGATAGGAAGACCCTTTAAGGGACACAGGGCAGGGGTGGACACAAAGAGCCCTGAGGGAAACTTGGGGGGACACTGTGACACCCTCCAGAGATGTCCCTCAGAGGGGGCTTGGGCCACCCCACCCTGTCTTGCTCCATGCTGGGGGTGCTGTCACCCACCTGCTGTCACCCACCTGTCCACGGGAGGCTCGGTGTCCCCTCCCTGCTGCCCCTGTGTCCCTCATCCCTGGTGTCACCGCGCTGTCCCCGCAGATGTCGCGTACCTGCGCTCTGTCCTGCCCAGCACCACAGATGACGCCTTCTTCGACTACCTGGCCACCCTGGACGCCTCCGAGGTGACCGTCACCGCCGTTCCTGAGGGCTCCGTCGTCTTTCCCAGGGTGGGACCCCCCTCCATCTTCTTTCCTGACCATCCCACCCTTCCCAGACTTCTCCTTTTCCTTTGAACCTGGGATCCCCTGGAACTCTACTGCTGCTTTTCCCAACACCCCCCTTTTCCCTGGCCCTGGGAGTTCCCTGGACCCCCATTCCTGCCTTCCCAACCCCTCCCCCTTTCCTCAACACTGTGGACCCCTTGAACCCTGGTCCTGTGCATCCTGGGTGTCCCCACCCTGTGACCTTCCCTTTTCCTTCCCATTGGGAACCCCTGGAACCCCTTTCCTGGGCACAGGGACACTCTGGACCCTCATTCCCAGCCAATAGGATCCCCCTGCACCCCCCTTCCCTGGCACTGGAATCCCCTTGAACCCTCTTTTCCTTCACCAATATCCCCCTGCAACCCTTTTCCTGACCACTCCACTTCTCCCAGGCCCAGGCCTTCCCTTTTCGTTGACTCTGGGATCTCCTGGACCCCAATTCCTGGCTTTCCCAGCTCCTCTCTGCTCCAGAGGGACCAGGATGTCACCTCTGTTCCCACAGGTGCCGTTCCTGCAGGTGAAGGGGCCGCTCCTGGTGGTGCAGCTGCTGGAGACCACCTTGCTGTGCCTGGTCAACTATGCCAGGTATTTTGTGATGGGGATGATCCCAAAGCCCCTGGAAGAGGGAGAGGGGCAGGGAAGGGAGTGCAGCACCCCCCAATCCAGAGGGAAATGTGAGGTCAGGGACATTCCAGTCTTGTGGGTACCAGGACCCCACAAATCCCTTACTGGGATTTAACTGCTGGAATTCTACCAGTTGAATTTAACTACTGGAGGGTGTCCCCAGTGTCCCCCCAAGTTTTCCTAAGGTTTTTCCATGTCCAGCCCACCCTGTGGTCCCCTGAGGGATCTCCCTGTCCCACAGGTTCTCCTGAGAGATGTCCTTATCCCCCACAGGTCACCCTTAGGATCTCCCTGTCCCCAAATCCCCTTGGTCAGCTCCACCACATCCCACGGCGATCCCTGCCTTATCCAAGCAGGGAGGCTCCCAGATCTCCTTCCCCTTGGCCCTGCTGGCTCTGTGTGACCTGTCCCCTTTGTCCCCCCAGCCTGGTGGCCACCAACGCCGCCAGATTCCGTCTCCTGGCCGGCCCGGACGTGAAGCTGATGGAGATGGGGCTCCGGCGCGCGCAGGGGCCGGACGGAGCCCTCTCGGCATCCAAATATTCCTACATCGGGGGTGAGTCCCGGCCCGCGGCGCCCGGTGCCACCGCGGCCCTGCCGTCACCTGGGTGTCCCCCCCGTCCCTCCTCGCAGGCTTCGACTGCACCAGCAACATCCTGGCGGGAAAACTCTACGGAATTCCCGTGCGCGGCACCATCGCCCACTCCTTCGTCATGTCCTTCAGGTGCCTGGAGGAGGTGCAGCCACGGGTGAGCGGTGCCTGGGATGGGAATGGGATGGGAATGGGAATGGGGATGAATGCTGGGTGGGAGAGGGATGGGAATGCAGGTATGGGTGGGATGTAGAGGGGGATAGGAATGGAGTTGGGAATGGGTTGGGATGGGGTCGGGCTGGGGATTGGGATTGAATGGGGTTGGGAATGGGATGTGGATGAAGATATGATCCCATATAGGGATGGGATATGGCATGTGATTAGGATGGGAATAGGGATGGGCAGAGGGAAGTGGGATAGGGATGGGGTTTGTAGAGTTAGGGATGGGAGGAGATGGGATAGGGATGTGGTGGGGATGAGGGTAAGGTGGGATGGAGATGGGATGGGAATGAGGATATGGGTAGGGGTGGGGAATGGGATGTGGGATGAGATATGGATGGAGATGGGAATACAGACAGGGATTAGGGTGGAATGGATGTGGAATGGAACACTCCACCTGTCCCCACACTCCTGGCACCTTGGATAATACCACAGGCTGTGCAAATTCCATGTTCCCCTGTCAGGATCTGCCACCTCGGGCCGGAGGAGATCCCGTGGATCTCGCAGGCCTGGCCGTGTCCTGGCTGCAGCGGGTTTGTGACCTGCTCCAGACCCCTCCCAGCAAGGCCAACCAGGGCGAGTTGGCCGCCTTCGTGTCCTACGCTGTCACCTTCCCGTGTGACTTCCAGGGATTGCTGGACACCTATTGTGTCAGGAGGTGAGGGTGCCAGGACTTTGCCAGCATGGCACAGGGGATGGATGTGTCCCACCTGTCATTATCCCTTTCCTTGCCCGTGCCAGGAGTGGTTTGCCCAATTTCTGTGCCGTGGCCTTGGCACTGCACCAGCTGGGATACCAGGCCATTGGAGTGCGCCTGGACAGCGGGGACCTGGCCCAGCAATCCAAGGAAATCCGGGGAGTGTTCCGAGCCTGCGGAGCTCAGTGAGTCCCACACCAGCCCTGGGATGGATGTCACTGATCCCCGTCATCCTCACCTGCACCCAGCCCCTCATCCTGCCAGGATTTGGGAGCCCTCACAGCTCCGGGTGCTGTGGGTGGATCCATGGATCCTCCCAAATCCTGCTCCTTCCAGCTTCCACGTGCCCTGGTTTGGGACCATCCCCATCGCCGTCAGCAACGACATCAGTGAGCAGAGCCTGGAGGAGTTCAGGAGGGAGGTGAGGAACCTGCTGGCACGGCTGGGCTGTCACCTGGGCTGTCCTTGATGCTGGCATGGCTGGGATGTCACCTGGGCTGTCCTTGATGCTGGCAGGGCTGGGATGTCACCTGGGCTGTCCTTGATGCTGGCAGGGCTGGGATGTCACCTGGGCTGTCCTTGATGCTGGCAGGGCTGGGATGTCACCTGGGCTGTCCTTGATGCTGGCAGG
>VZUI01045893.1:0-13768 GCA_013401135.1 Cettia cetti | reverse complement strand
CCCCCCCGGCACCGCCCCGGGCCCCCCCGGGCCCGCGCTCACGGGGATGGACGGAGCGGGGGCGGGGGACGCGCAGGGACCGACCCTGGCCGGACCGAGAGTACCGGGACCGGTCTGGGAGCCCCGGACACCGCCAGTCCCGGTACCGGTCTGAGGGCCCCGGACACCGCCAGTCCCGGTACCGGTCTGAGGGCCCCGGACACCGCCAGTCCCGGTACCGATCTGGGAGCCCCGGACACCGCCAGTCCCGGTTCCGGTGTGAGCGCCCCGGATAAGGCCAGTCCGGTACCGGTCTGAGAGCTCCGTACACGGCCAGTACTGGTGCAAGTCCGACAGTCCCGGTACCGGCCTGGGAGCCCCGATGCCGGGCCAGGAGTGCTGGGGCGGCCCCGGCATCGCTGGGACAGTCCCCGGTCTGACCCAGCCCGGCTCCGGCACACCCAGCCCCGCTGCCCGACCGGGAGCGCCTCTCCCGATCGGCCCCGGGACCGGGCCGAGAGTCCCGGTGCGGCTTTGGGAGCCCGAGGCACGGGCAGCCCCGGGGCCGGTCCAGGAGTCCCGGGGCCGGTCCAGGAGTCCCGGTGCGGCTTTGAGAGCCCGAGGCACGGGCAGTGCCGGTGCCAGAGCGGGAGCAGCTCTCACGGCCAAGCCCGGCACGGCTCCAGGAGTCCCGGTGCCGGTCCAGCAGTCCCGGTGCCGGTCCAGCAGTCTCGGTGCCGGTCCAGCAGTCCCGGTGCCGGTCCAGCAGTCCCGGTGCCGGCCCGGGATGGCTCCCACGGCCGATCCCGGGGCAGGTCCCGCAGTCCCGGCATGGCTCCGGGAGCCTGGAGTGTCACTCTGTCCCAGGAGCCCCAGAGCCCGCCCAGCAGCCCCTGACACGGGCAAAGATTCCAGAGGTGCTCGGGGGGGGCACAGGCAGTTCCAGTCTGTGCCCCGGGGCTGCTCCAGAACCCCAAATCCCTCTGAGCCCGGGGTCCCAGACAAGCCCAGGGTGTGCAGGGGCATTCCACAGCTCCGTGGAGAGCTCCCTGCCCCACGGCTGGCGCCGTGCCGTGTCCCCACTGTCCCTCTCCCACATGTCACTGGAGGGCCCCAAGGACCTGCAGCCCGTCTGAAAGCCCATCCAGCCCCACCCCCTGCCACGGGCAGGGACACCCCAGGGTGCCCCAAGGCTCCTCCAACCTGGAACACATCCAGGGATGGGAAATCCACGTGCTCAAGCCCTCGGATGCTCTCTCCATCCTCCAGGACACCAGCCCTCCCTCAAGCTGCCTTTATTTGAGCACTTGGTGCTTCCAGAATGCCTCAAGGATAGAAAATCTTTTACCTCCTGTGGCCCTGGGGCTATTCCAACAGCTCTTAACAATTTCATTTTTAATTTACTCCATCCACCTGGTCCCCAACCCTGAGTGAAAGGCTGCAGCAGGGACACTGCAGGCTGCAGACACACGAGTGGGCTTGGCTGTTATTTTTAAAACCACGCTTTTGTAACAGGAACTCCGTCAAGGAAACACGGGGAGGGCAGGCTGTGGTTTGTGACAGCACCTCCATTGCTGAGGGGCCACTCTGAGCCCTGGCTTTGCTTTCCTCTCTCACACAGCCCCAAGGCCTCTCCAGCCTGGTGGGGAGGGCGAGCTGAGGGTGAGGTGGCAAAGCTCCAGCTCCCTTCCCACTGTCAGAGCAGTGGCTGGGGTGGAGGGGACAGTGTTTTAGCCACCTCACAGCACCCCAGCACAGGGGGGCCAGCAAAACACATCCCAGGAGCTCTTCCAACCCTGCTCCCAGTCCTGATCCAGCGGAGCACCAATGGTGGGAGCCATCCTGCTTGACTCCAGAGGGTTGGGTGGCACCCTGGCACGTTCAGCCCTCCTTTGTGCCACCCACAAATTCAGCTGAGGCTGAATCCTGTCCTGCTCCATCCAGGCAGCTGCAGTCTGCCCATCCAGAGCCCTTTTCCAAGCAGCAGCACCTCAGAGGGTGCTTGCTCCAAAGCTTTTCCCAGCTTCCTGCTCCTTTCTGGCATTCCTTGTCACAGCTCAGGAAGGGGATTTGGCTTCTTCTGGAGCTCATTTTCCTGGCAGCTAATGGAGCCTTAAATACCCTTCTGGGGCTTCAGGCTTCTCCACTGACAGTTGTCTCTGATGGGATTTTTCTGCAATAATAGGAAAATTGCTAGGCTTTTGTTTTTTTCATTCCCCCTTCTGAGCTCAAAAGCAGAAACAGACTGCTTGGTACAATCTGTCCTGCCTTGGGAAGTGTTTGTTTTCTTCCCTTTGCTTCCATGTTTAGCTTGTGTCTTGCCTCTAGCGAGGCTCAGATCAAACCCTAGAATTATTTAAGTTGGAAAAAGTCCTCTAAGACATTGAGTCCAACCATTCCCCCAGCACTGCCAAGGCCACCACTGCCCCGTGTCCCCAAGTGCCACATCCACGTGGCTTTTAAATCCCTGCAGGGATGGGGACTCCACCTCTGCCCTGGGCAGCTCTGCCAATGAAGACATTTTCTCCAATATCCCATCTGAACCTCCCCTGGTGCAACTTGAGGTTGTTCCCTCTGCTCCTGTCCCTGTTCCCTGGAAGCAAAGGCCCCTCTGGCTGTCCCCTCCTGGCAGGAGCTGTGCAGAGCCACCAGGTTCCCCTGAGCCTCCTCTGCTCCAGCCTCAGCCCCTTCCCAGCTCCCTCAGCCACTCCAGATCCTTCTCTAGCTCCATTCCCTTCTCTGGTCACGCTCCAGATCCTTCTCTAGCTCCATTCCCTTCTCTGGTCACGCTCCAGCACCTCATACATCCTCTCAAGGTTTGTTGGCATTGTTTTCCTTAAAAGAAGATTTCCAGGCTTGGACCAGCTGGAGAAAACTGCTCTGGGATTGTAGGAAAGTTTCATTAAATTCAAAGAGAGGACTCAGCCTCTGCCTGTGGTTAGGGAGGGTGTTGGGATCCTGCTCCATCCCTGGTGGATTTTAAAGGATGATTTTGGCACCAGGGGCACGGAGGAGTCCAGCCCTCCTATTTGTGCTGAGTGGATCTCATCCCTTTTTAACCAAACCCTCAATCCTGCCTTGTGTTTAACAAATCCAGACAACACTTCCAAAGCCTTCCCATCCTTCATCTCATGTTCCAGAGCTTCCAGCAGCCCCACTCCCCATCCTGGGAAAGCAGAGCTGAGCATTGGCACGGCAGCTCCAAGTTTTGGTGCTTTGTCTTGTTTTCCTGCACCAGCACCTGGGTGCATGGGTTAAAAAAAAGAATAAATGAAGCCACTGGTGGGCTGGCTGGGGCTCCTGGCAGCCCTGGCACGGCTGCCTGCCCGGGCACGTGTCTCCCTGCTTCCAGAATAGCTGAAAAATGCAGGCAGGCAATAAAAAAAAGAAAAAAAAATTAGAAGGGCTCTTTGCAAGAACGAAACAATTTGTCGGGAAATGAGCTGCAGCAAAGTTGTGCCTGGATTTCATGAGCTGAAGGAAAAAAAAAAAGAAAATAAAACACGCTGAGAGTGATTTATGCCCAGGAAAGGAGCGGGATGCTGGGAGAGGTGATGCTGGTGGCAGCAGTGGGACAGGGCGGTGCTGCAGGGTGACAGGGACATTAAAGAGCCCCCAGAGGAGCACGGCAGGCGGGGAGCTCCAGCCCGGAGCTGAGCAGCGTCTCTTTATTGCCTCCATTAAGCTCAGGTCCCTTGGGGAAGGGCTGGCACCGAGGGGTCCCGAGGGGAATGACTGAGCACGGCAGGAGCCTGGGGGGCAGGATGTGATCAGGGAGGGCTCCACAGCCGCTCTCCCCTCCTCAGCTGCAGCTCCCTGAGCCCCTGGGATTTTTTGGGTCCTGTTTAGCGACATTCACAACCAACCCGCGCCTTGCCGGGAATTTTCATTTCGATTCTTACTTCGTTTATATTTTCTTCCCCTTTTATTTTGATCCTTCCCAGACTCACTAAGGAGGGGATCTAAGCTTTGACACAACTCCTGGTAGCCCCAAACCGAACGTGTTGAGGCACTGAAAAACGGGGCGCCCAAGGGACCAGCTTGGGGTGCAGAACATCAGCGGCCTCTCGACTCCTCAGGCTGGGCCAGCCCGGAGCCCGGCCCTGGCTGGGGACGTGCTGCCATCTCTGGCGGGGACGGGGACACGGCAGCTCGGCCCCGGGAACTCCCGGGAGCCGGGATTTATCGGCGCTGGCTGCAGCCCCGAGCCCGAACCTCGGCGGGTGCAGCCGGCGCTTGGCTGGCAGCGGCTGCCTGGAGACTCCGAGTCTGCTCCCACAGCAGCTGGCAGACCAGCAAGGGCAGAATCCCGATTAAAAAGTGCTGCCCAAGCCAGAGGAGCGTGTCAAGGTCACTGGGAAATGTGTGGTCCCAGCCAGGGGGTGGGGATGCTGCAGGGATGGGGGGGTCACTGGTGGCTCCATGATTTATCTCCTGAGGTGATAAAATCACGGATGGGGCAGCGATGTGGGCTCAGGTGGAGTCTGGTTTTGTGCCTTTATTAAGAGCCTGATTTGGTTTGTGCCACTTTAATTACTGATTTCCATGGATCGTGGTTGCCCTGGGATCTAAACACAGACATCGTGGGGTGGGGACCTCTCCTGGGGCAGGGATCTCTCCTGGGGCAGGGATCTCTCCTGGGGCAGGGACCCTTCCTGGGGCAGGGATCTCTCCTGGGGCAGGGATTTTTCCTGGGGCAGGGATTTTTCCTGGTGCAGGGACTTTTCCTGGGGCAGGGATTTTTCCTGGGGCAGGGATCTCTCCTGGAGCAGGGATTTTTCCTGGGGCAGGGATCTCTCCTGGAGCAGGGATTTTTCCTGGGGCAGGGACCTTTCCTGGGGCAGGGATCTCTCCTGGGGCAGGGACCTCTCCTGGGGCAGGGATTTTTCCTGGGGCAGGGACCCTTCCTGGGGCAGGGATTTTTCCTGGGGCAAGGCCTCTCCAGGAGTGAATCCTCACAGGCACCAGGGGCAGACGATGCCCTGCACAGCCAGAGCACCCTCAGCCCATGTTTGTGCTGGATCCATGATCTTGGAACTCTCACCCCACCCATGGAGTGATCACTCCACGATTCTACTCTGCTGAGCACAGCTCCTGCTCCCTCTGGCCTGAGTGGATCTTTGGGGGAGGAGATCCCAGTTTAGGGGGGAAAACAACAAAGTTTTCCGGGGCCGTTATCTCATCCGGCCGCGGCGGAGCAGATCCCGGGAAAGGCACGGAGCAGGCTGGGAGCTGTTGACTCTGCAGCCCCACGTGAGCCATCTCCAGATCGATACCAAGGCAGTAACATGAAACCAATCCGTGAACCAACCCTCATTTCCTTCTTTCTCCTTGGAAAAACCCCAGGAGAAGCACCGAGCTGGCAGTTCTTAGGTGCCCCCCAAACCATCCCCAAACACAGCTCTGCCCTTTTCTCCAGCTGGGAGAAACAGCCAGAGCCAACCCCAGCAGGTCACCTCCAAAAAAAGCTCCAAGATATTGTTCCTTCAAAAGCAGAATGTGTTTGACACCAAGAGTAAACATCACGTGAGAGCGGGCAGGAACACGGCTGCACCTTGCAAGGCTTAGCTAAACAGGGGAGAGAAATACCCTCTGTCTCCTCCAAGGGCACTCAACAGTTGGTCATGGTAAATTTTTTGGCCTAAATGGTCACTTGAGGCAAAAATTAAATCCGGTTAATACGTGTGGTTGAGAGGAAATGGATCTTCCATTAAAACAATCGTTCTCTTGCACGCTCGCAGCGAGAGCTTGTGCAACCCAGGCTCTGTGTTCTCTCAATTACTGCTCTCATTAAGGCTCAGGACAGTCATAAATACTGAATTTAAATAATTACAGCAGAGCAGGTAAGGCTGAGGAACACAAATGCAACATCAGTGCTCGATTTCCAGAGAAGAGTGAGATAAGGGCGGATAAACCACAGCCCTGTCCCGGGAATAGGGAAGAGCCTGGGCAGGGATGGAGGCTGTGCCAGGGAGGGATTCCTCCTGCACCCAGCTCTGCCTCACACCAGGAGCTGCTGCTCACATTTCTGAGCCCCTCACGCAGTCTGGGACCCCCCACCCAGCTCTGGATAAACCCCCTTGGCCTGGGATGGGGTCACACACAGGAGGAGGTGATGAAACACGGAACGGCTTTTATTCCATGGGGACACACCCACACCTCTGCTCCCTGCGCGTCCCCAGGGCCCTGAACCACGCTCCAACCCCCTCCTGCCTTCCTGGAGCCGGGCACTCCCCCGAGCCTCCTCCAAACGGCCCGGAACGTCCCCAGACCCCCGGGAGCCCCACCCCGCCTCCTCTCCGGGGCAAAACACCCCCTGGGCAGGGGACAGAAACCCTCCACAGCGCCCCTCGCAGCGAGCAGGACGCCGTCCCCGCCTTGCCACCGCCCTGCGCCGCCTCGGGATGCTCCAGGGCAGGGCCGCGGGGCCGAAGGCTCGCTCCTCATCCTCGCCAGCAGCCGCCGGCTGCTGCAGCAGCGCCGCGCTCAGGGGACGCCGAGCGGCGGCGGGGCTGTCCTGCGCCAGCCCGGGGGACAGAAGTGGCCGTCAGCAGCGGGGCTGGAGCCCTTCAGAGAGGCTCTGCGGGAGCCCAGCCTGCGGCAGAAGCGGCGCACGAAGCCGCGGAAGACGGAGGTGCGGAAGATGATGAAGACCCAGGGATCCACGATGGAGTTGACGGAGAGGAAGCGCAGCGCGCTCAGGTCGGCGTTCTCGTTGAAGTCGGCAGCAAAAGCCCCCAGGTACGCTCGGATCTGGGGGGAAAAAAAATATCCAGGAAATGGGAGAAAGGTAGGGGAGGTCAGGGAAAGGGGAAATTAGAGGAGGTCTTGCTATGGTGGGGGTAAAAATATTCCTGTGAGGGCAGCAGAGGAAGTTTTAACCCCTCAGTGCCGCCGTGGATGGCATCAGGATGTGCTGTGGGTTGTGGATCCAGCTGGGAGGGGGGCGGGATCACGGATGGTGGTGGCTCAGGGATCATCCTATCGGGACAAGGATGTTCGAGCTGGAAATGTGGTCCCAGGGATGGGGATTTTTTTCATGGATGGAGGAATCGTCCAGCCTTGGCAGGCGCTGCTCTGTCCCCAAGGCTTGGGCACCCCCACTCTCCCCACGGGAGCTGGAGATCCATCATTGGATCACTCAGCAGGGATTCATCCTGAGTGAGGACCACGGGGGGCTCACAAAGGCAGCAGGAGCCCAGGGCTGCTGGAGGCTGATACCTCGTGGTGTGGTTCCAGAAGTGACAGAGGTGACAGGAAGAGGATGTGGAAATTGTCACCAAAGGCAGCGGCAGCCACCCGCGCACAGCTCCCACCCTGATTTCGGGGTGGCCTGGCCGTGGCACCAGCTCTGCTGCAGGGGGGATGGAAGGGTGGAACTGCAGGAGCCAGAGCAGGAAGGGGGCAGCAAGGGGGCAGCAAGGGCTCCGGCTGCTGGGGGAGAAGGGAGGGGATTGCAGGGCAACATTCAGCGGGGTTCAGAGGGAGCTGGAGCCACCCAGCAGCTTTGGGACACGGTGGGAACGGCGGTTATTGAGGGGCCTGATGGGACGGGAATGGGGATTTTTGGGGGGTCTGATGGAGTGGGAATGAGGGTTAATTGAGGGGTCTGATATGGGTGGGAATGGGGAATTATTGGGGGGTCTGATGGGGTGGGAATGGGGATTATTGGGGGGTCTGATGGGGTGGGAATGGGGATTATTGAAGGGTCTGATGGGGAGGGAATGGGGATTATTGGGGGGTCTGATGCACTGAACTGTCCCTCCCAAACCTTAAACCCTTCAGGGGCAGCCTCAGAGGAACGGAGGGGTGGTGATGGGGTGGGAGGGGGAATTATTTAACTCCTTATTCCAAAGGAATTAAAGCAGCAAACTGATCCCTGGGATGGGGAGGGGGACACTCAGATGGGACTGAAATAAAAACCTGACCCTTCCAACGGCTCTGGGACAGAGTGGTGGTGAGGAGGGGGTTGTTCCAGGGGATTAAAACAATGAACTGACCCCTGGGGATGGGACCCTCCCCAGGACAGAGTGGTGGGGCCAATATTCCAAGGAAGTTTGAGCAATTAAATCAACCCCAGGACAGGGTGGTGGGGTTGTTGTGGTTATTCCAGGAGGATTAAACAATTAATTAACTTCCCCCATCCCAGGATGGGTGTTGGGTGTTATTCCATGGGGATTAAAGCAACAATCAGATCCCTGGGACAGGGTGGGGGACACTCAGAGCCATTGCCTGACACCCCTCAGCACCTCTGGCACAGAGTGGTGTTGCCGTGGGATTACAGCATGAGGGTTAAAGGATAACCTCTAATTTAAATAAATTGAATTTATTTAACACACTGAAATAAATTGAGGGTTGGAGATGTGGTGCTTGTGTTGAGGGTGGGCAACCTCCCAAAATGGGATAGTGGAGCCGGGGGGGGGATTTATTCCAAGGGGATAAATTAAAGTAATAATCTGATGTTTGGAGGGGATCCTAGAGGGTGGCAGGGGTGGGCTGCTCACAGGGGACTAAAGCAATGAACCCTCCCAGCACCTCCAGGAGTGGGTGGTGATTCCAGAGTTTATTCCAAGGGGCCAAACCAACCCCTGACCTCCTGGGAGTGGGTGGTGGTGATGGGGGGGTTATTCCAATTATTCCGAGGAGGTTTAGACAACGACCTGGGCCCTGTGGGGATTTAGAAGAAGGCAAAGCCTTGGCCCCTGGGAGCTGCTGGTGGTGTCAGGGTTATCCCAAAATCAGTGCTCTGACCCCCCCAGGACTCAGTGGGGCTGGGTTTGGGATATTCCAGGGTGTTTTAACAATGGCCTGACACCCAGGACTGAGTGGGGTTTGGGATATTCCAGGGTGTCTTAACAACGGCCTGACCCCCTTGGACAGGGTGGGGGATTATTCCAAGGGAGCCAAATCACCAATCCAACCTCCCCGTGAGGAGATGGTGCTGAGAAAGGATATTTTTCCAAATGGATTAATGCAACGACCGAGCCCTGGGGCGTGGGGTGATGGGTATTTGAGAGGGGCCAAAGCCACCACCCACACTCCCAGGGGCAGGGGCTGCTTTAGGGGATATTCCAGGGTGTTTTAACAACCCCCACGGACAGCCTGACACCCAGGAGTGAGTGGGGCTGGGTTTGGGATATTCCAGGGTGTTTTAGCAACGGCCTGACCCCACGGACAGGGTGGGGGACTATTCCAAGGGATCCAAACCATCAATCCAACCTCCCGGTGGCTGAGGAAAGGCTATTTCCCGAGGGATTTCATACAACAACCCGCCCCCGGCCGGGACCCCAAGCAACCCCGCACACCCCCCCCGGGGCAGGGGGACTTTCCCGGAGTCCCGGGGGTACTCACGATGAGCGGCAGCGAGCAGACGGTGAAGAGCACGGTCATGAGCCCCAGCAGGACGAGGTGATCGAGCTCCTCCATGCGCGGGGCGGCGGCGGGGGCCGGCCCGCGGCGGGGCTGCCTGCGGGCCATGCCGTACAGGTGCCGCATGCTGCTCACGTTGCACGCCACGATGGCCAGCACCAGCAAGCCCATCAGGCTGGCGTAGAGCACGGGGAAGCCCAGCTGGCGCGGGCCGCCCCCGGCCATGCGGATGAAGCACCAGGTGCCCGGGCAGTACTGCATGGGAGCCCCGAAGCCCAGCAGGGGCAGGGCGCAGAAGAGCGCGCACAGCCCCGCGGCCGCCGGCCCCAGCGCGGCGCCCAGGCGGCGAGTCAGGTGCCGCCGGTAGAAATAGGGGTGGCCCAGGGAAAGCCAACACTCCAGAGCCATGGCCAGCAGCAGCAGCGTGGGGGCCAGCCCGAAGAAGGCCATGAGGAAGGCGAAGAGCTGGCACAGCGGCCCCGGCTCGTCCTGGCCGCGGCCGCCCGGCCCCAGCTCGCTGAGGCTGCGGTTGTAGGCGTAGGCTGCCAGCACCATGGGGCTCAGCAGGCACTTGCCCAGCAGGTCGGTGACGGCCAGCCCGCTGACCAGCACGTAGAACGCCGACACCCGCGGCGGGCGGCCCCCGGGAGACCGGGAGCGCCGCCGGTGCTGGCCCAGCAGCAGCAGCGCCAGCACGTTCCCCAAAAGCCCGGCGGCGAACAGCACCGAGCTGGGCACGGCCGACTGCCCGCTCTGGATGTAGCGGCTGCCGCGGCAGCGGTAACCCTCGCTCTCCATGGGGACGGGCTGCCAGGGACGCCCCGCTCCGCCTCGGGATGTTCCGCGCTGCACCAGCGGCGAGAAATGTCCCCCGCCGCGCCGGGATGCGATGGGATGATGGATGGGTGTCCCGCACCGGGATGCGATGGGATGGGATGGGATGGATGGATGGATGGATGTCCCTCACAGGGATGCGATGGGATGGATGGATCGCACCGCACCTCGCGGCTGCCGGCGGAGACTGTCCCGGCGGGGCGGGCGGCCCCCGCCGCGGAGAAAGGGAGGAGGAGGAGGAGGAGGTGCAGCGCCACCGGGCACGGCCCCTGGGACAGCCCCTTCTGGCCTCCCGGCCCGCCCCGGCCGTCGGAGCTCGGCTGCGGGGCGGGGGGGCTGCGCTGCTCCCCCGGGAGAACCGCGGCTCCCGGGAAGAGGGAGGGGAAGGGGCCGGGGGTGAGTGCCGGGGGTGAGGGTGGGGGGCTCTGGGGTGAGACACGGGAGGGGAGGGAGCTGAGCTGAGCCCCCCGGGGGTGGGGGGTGCCGGAAAGGGGACAGGGCTGAGCCCCGGGGGGGTTATGGGGGCGGGAGCTGGGTCTGAGCACCGGGGGGGAGTTACGGGCACTGAGGCCTTGGAGGGGCGGCAGGGCCGAGAGAGGGGCTGAGCCCCCGGGGGGACAGGGAAGGGGCCGGGGCTGATTCCCTGGGGTGTCGCGGGACAAAAGCCAACCTGATGCCGTGGAAAAATGTCCCCTGCCCGCGGCGGGAGGCTGGGAACGGGATGATCTTTCAGATCCCTTCCAACCCGAACAATCCTGGGTTTCTGTGATATGATTCAACCTGAGCAGGTGCCACATCTCCCTGCAGCCCGTGCCACAGCTGGGCCGTGTGCTGGTACCGCCGCTGACCCCCCCAGGCCCTGGCGGCGCTGCTCTGTCCCACTGCAAACTCCGGGAGAAGCCCCCGGAGCTTCTGCCAGGAAAAGCAGCTCCAACCGCAGCCACGCGGCTGCAAAACACACACAGGGCGGCTCGCAGGATGCATGTGATGGTGAATAAGCACCAAGCAGAGCCCGTCTGCTCTCAGACCGCTTTTCACCGCTCCGGATGAGTGTACACGGAGCGCAGGGGAGGATCAAGCTGACAGCAGGGGTGGGAAAGGGGGTTTGAGGGGCCGGACACCAGCATGGCAGGTTTTGGGGATGGGCTGGAGTTCTTCTAGCTGGTGATTCCTCCAGCAGGGAGTGTTTGTGGCAGTGCGAGCCAAAGTCCCGGGTCTGGAAGGAATCAAACCTCGCCGCAGCTCAGCTCTCGGCACGGTTGGTGTTGAGGTGCTGCCCTCGTTAGGGCTGAGCGTGAACCCAGAGGCTGCTTCCTGCCTGGGGCCCCGCGGGAGGGGAAATTCAGCCTGTCCTGGGGAGCAATCAGAGGGAAATCCTCCAAAACAGCTCCTGGAAACACCCACTGCCTTCCTTAGCTGAGCCTGGTCCCACCGGCTGCTGTCAGCTCCCTGCGGGAACCCCAGCAGAGGGAATAGGGGAAGGAAGATGTGGAGGGAGCCCTCAGGTTTTCACCGGGATGAAGACTGGGAAGGAGAGCCCAGCAGCTCAGGGGAGCTGATTTACCGGGAGCACAACGCCCGTCCTGACCCCTGGAGCAATTGGTGCCTGCAAATTCCAGGGGAGGATGTGCTGGCACAGGGTGCCTGCCCCTGGATCCCTGGAAATGTCCCAGGCCAGGCTGGACAGAGCTTGGAGCAACCTGGGATCGTTGGAGGTGGCCCTGCCGTGGCAGGGGGTGGGAATGAGATGGAATTGGAGATCTCTTCCAAGCCAAACCGTTCCGGGATTGATTCTGTGACGATCCCAGGGGTGGGATCAGCTGCCGGCTGAGCAGCGACCCTGCACACTCCCACCCCTGCTCTGATGGGGAAGAGGCTGAAGCTCTGGGCTGCTCCCCCACCGCTGGAAATTCCCTTCGCAGCCACCAGAAGGCCAAATTCAAACTCCTGGCAAGAGGACGAGGAAGAACCGTGACAAAACCCAGCCCCTCCTGGAGGTGGGTGCCGGCCCCGGTTGCACCAGCTGTGGCTGGAAATCCCAAAGGACCGGGGGACGCTGCTGCCCCTGAGCCTGGAGCTCAGTGGGGAAAGCCTGGGGTGGAGAAGGGACTTTTGGGGACCACCAGGAGCTCTGATGCCCTGAGAGCAGGAGGCAGCCACGCAGAGCAGGTGTGGCTGGGGGTGTCCCAGCGGTGGGCAGGGGGGTGATTGCACCTGGATTCCTTCCCCTGCTGCTGGAGGATCCGATGCTGAGGATGGCCAGCCACAGAGCCCCTCCTTCTCTGTGGAGAGCATCCCTCGAGCCGGGCTGGGGGCTGGGAGAGCTGTCCAGCCGGGAATGTGACCGCAGACTCATCCTCCTCCACCTCCGCCGGGGGAGAGCCGGGCGGGGGCAGCCGGGCTGCATCAAATCCCCGTTTGGCTCTTTTTGGGGGTCATTTGCATAAACTGCAGCTATTAGGGGAGAGGAAAATGATCTGGAGAAAGTTTCGTCCCCGCGGATGACGAATCTCTCCCGTTCGTCACGCTTCCGACGTGACCCTCCTGTGGCTGGTCACATTCCTGGTGGAGAGGAGGGGGAAAGAAAAACGGAATAAAAACAACAATAAAAGCAGAAGGAAAAGCAGCCACAAAACTCAGAGACAAATGAGGAACTGGAAAAACTTGAAGCATCCACAAGGAATTTTAGTTGTTTTAGTTTTGGGTTGTTTTGGTTTTGGTTTTTTTTGGTTTTTCTTTTTTTTTTTTTTGTTTTGTTTTGTTTTGTTTTTTTTTGGTTTTTCTTTTTTTTTTTTTTTTTTTTTTTTTTGTTTTGTTTTGTTTTGGTTTTTTTTCCCCAAACTTTTGTTGACTCCCTACGCCTTCTCCCTGCCAGATTTTGGTGAGGAGTGTCTGCTCCAGTGCTGTGCCAAGTGTTTTTCCAAGCCTGGCTTTTCCCAAAGAGCCGCTGCTGCTCTTTGTCAGGAGCACGGCTGGGGCGGTCCCGCTGGGATTTTCTCCCTCCAGCCCAGCGCTCCCTCTGGAATTGTTTGTCCTGGAGTGTGAAAAGCCTCATTTAGAGCCCGTAACTCGAGGAGGGCTCCGAGGGATGCTCTGCCAGCAACTGAGGCTGTGGCAGCTCCTGCTGGATATTCCCGTGCGGAGCAAGCCAGGCTGGGAGAATCCTGCAGGGAAAAGCCTCTTCCTTCCCTGGTGCTCCCGGACCCGTCCCAGACTCGCTCCCGTCCCCGGGCTCCTTTCCCAGCCGATCCCGGGGTCCTTTCCCAGCCATTCCCGGGGTCCTTTCCCAGCCGTTCCCGGGCTCCTTTCCCAGCCGATCCCGGGGTCCTTTCCCAGCCATTCCCGGGGTCCTTTCCCAGCCGATCCCGGGGTTCTTTCCCAGCCATTCCCGGGGTTCTTTCCCAGCCATTCCCGGGCTCCTTTCCCAGCCATTCCCGGGGTCCTTTCCCAGCCGATCCCGGGGTTCTTTCCCAGCCATTCCCGGGGTTCTTTCCCAGCCATTCCCGGGCTCCTTTCCCAGCCATTCCCGGGGTCCTTTCCCAGCCGATCCCGGGGTTCTTTCCCAGCCATTCCCGGGGTTCTTTCC